>SKCR01021612.1:0-17629 GCA_019454045.1 Zanthoxylum bungeanum | reverse complement strand
TAGCGAACGCAGCACTAACGAAGACAGTGAGCTTGTTTGTTCTGGATTTCCCCTTCCGATATCCGTTTCCCGCGGCTTCCGTGACTCAAAAGGAGTTTGTCTCCAATAAGACTCCTCATCGGGTTTCACATGCGAAAATGCAATGCCTACAGCTTCATATTCTGCCTGGTTATTGGTGCAGTACTCGTTCAATTCAGCTAACAACTGGAAGGGTTCTCCCAATGGGCTGACTAAGACAACCCTATTAGCCATCTCTGCCGTGCTGGATCCGTCGAAATACATCGTCCACGGTTTTAGACTGCATTCGTCCAAATCCAGTTCTCTTTCCCTAGTTGTACTTAGCATGGATGTTGGCCAAAAAATCGGCCAAAGCTTGATTCTTGACAGCCTTTTGGGGTTCGTGCCGTATATCGAATTCTGAAGCCGACAGAGACCAGAAACCAACCCTTTGATGCAAAATAGGACGAGAAAACATGTACTTTACTATATTGATTTTTGTGATCAAATATACAATGTCGGCCTAAGATAGGCACGTAGCTTAGTACATGCAAAATATAAAGCCAAACATAACTTCTCCATGGGAGAATAATTACATTCATAAGTCAGCAATTGTCCTGCTGATGTAATAAATGGCTCTCTCAACATTTATGTCGTCGTCCTGTGCAATCATCCCAGCTATGGACTGCTCCTCAGCTGCTATGTACAACTTTATTGGTTTCCCTGACACTGGAGGCGCCATTACTGGTGGTTGTGATAAATACCTCTTCAGACTGTCGAATGCTTGTTGGTGCTCTTCGGTCCAGACGAATTCGTCCCCTCCATTTAGCTTTAATAGGGAGGAGAATGCCCTGGTCTTCCCTGCACAATTGGAGATAAATCGTCTTAGGAAATTAACCTGCCCTAGAAACCTTTGTAACTCTTTTTTGTTTCGGGGCGGCATGGCTTCAGTAATCGCCCGAGATTTATCGGTGTCAATCTCGATTCCCCATTGGTGTACTAGAAAACCTAAGAAGTCGCATGCGCATACCCCAAAGGCGCACTTGGCAGGGTTAATTTAAGCTTGAACCTTCTCATTCGTTCAAAGGCCGATGCTAGATGGCTAAAATGCTCATCCGTAGTTACGGATTTAGCCATTATATCGTCAACGTAGACATCTAGGAATTTGCCGATCATGTCATAAAAGATTGAATTCATGGCTCGTTGATACGTGGCACCGGCATTCTTTAGGCCGAACGGCATTACTATACTGCCCATTCGTAGCATCCTAGAGACCCTGGGCATCTAAAGGCCGTCTTATGCACGTCATCCTCGGCAATGTAAATTTGATTATAAAACCAGCATACCCATCCATAAATGAGTATACTTGATACCCTGCCGTGGAATCCACTAGGGAATCGACCGTCGGCATTGGGTATTGGTCTTTTGGCGTTGCTAAGTTCAAGTTCCTGAAGTCTATACAAATCCTTATCTTCCCATTGTTTTTTCCTGACTGGGACGAGGTTGGACAACCATTCTACATATCTGGTCGTTCTAATAAACTTTGCCTCCAACAGTCGCTCTCGACTTCCTTTTTAATATATCAGGCAAAACATTAGGCGAGAACCTCCGTGGAGGCTGCCTATGAGGCCTATGATTGATAGGATTGGCAGCCTATTTCCACCAAAACCGTCTAGGCCGGCATCTCATTATAATCCCATGCAAAACAATCTATGTATTCTAGTAGTAAACAGAGCAATTTTTCGCGTACCTGGGGGCTCAATTCCTTGCTGACATAAGTTATGCGCTTATTGTATTCATCCCACAGATTTACCTCTTCTAGAGCATCTTTTCCTCTTGAGAATTTGTCTTGCGTCGTCCGATCAGCGCTTATTCGTCCTCCAATGCGTCTTCTCCCTCTATCAAACAGTCCACCCCACACAGTTCTTTCACCTTATCCTCCATCTGTTGCATCAGCAGCTTCCCTCTTAAGCCGAAACAGCGGCCAGCGCTGTAGGCACTGCATTTTTACACATAAGTCCCTATGATGAGTCTCATTTTGGAGACACTACTACCTTTTAAGTCACGGAGGTCACGGGAAACGGACATCGGAGGGGAAATTCAGAATAAACAAGGTTCACTGTTTTCGTTCGTGCTGCGTTCGTGTTTACGTTCAAACGTCAAACGGATTGCGGGCGTTCGTGCCGCGTTCGAGGAAGCGTTCGAACGGTGTCAGTAATTCTGGTTTTGGCTGCTAGCCTCACATCCAGCCCAATTAGCCCCCCCAAAGCCCATAAAACACATCCCAATTTAAATAATAAATATTAATTAAAACATTAACTAAATAATATAATAATTAAATTAATTAAATGATTAAATAAAACATATACCAAACATAAAATAAACAATTACAATTACCAACTTAAACTAAAATCATGCCTAAATTAAACAAATCACATACTAATCAAAATATAATCATGCCTAATTAAAATCGATCAACCAATTATATTCCCAATCTAATAAGATTATTCCAAACTTAAAATATTGTATTCCTAATCCAGCCAATCAAATATTCAACCTTCCCTATCTAGCCAAGATTTGTCCCCCCTCAATCTTTGACTTCCCTTAACCAAACCAAATCAAATCTCTTGCTTCCCTTATCCAACACCAAATCAAATCCCTCTTTAAATTAGCCTAACCCTTTGCCTATAAAAAGAACCCTTCACCAACCTTATCAACCTTAGCTACTAGCTAGTCCCTAACTCATACACAACACACATAAAAAATTACAGGAAGAAGACACCCAAAAACAGTAAGCAAAAGATAAAGAGGAAACGGCAGCGAAACCACAAGGAAACAATAGTAAAAGACGGAGAACGACGACTCAAAATAGTAAGACAACGAACGAGAACAGTGAACCAGTGAACCGGGAGAGTTGCGGAGCATCCACCCTTCCGACGATCGTGTACCGTACATCCGAGAGGTGATTTAAAAGGTTAGACCTGAGGGTACCTTTTCATTTGTTTATATTCGTTTTTTTATTATTATTGAATTCTATTAGCATGAGAGTCGTTTATGGATGCATGTTGTGGTCTTTGAGTAGATAAATATGCATGAATTATGAGATGTAATATGTTGTGGGTATTGGATGAATGAGAGATGTGTCAACTCTCGCGGTATATCGGATGGAAACCCGGACATAAATTTCATAGCCGATTCCGAATGGACGGTAATATGATCTGTACTCGGGCCACAACTCCACGTACCGCTTGGGTAAACGGCACCATCTTTCTTTTGTTTTGTGTTGCTTTTGTTTATTTAGTTTTCTTTACTTGAATTCAATATGTTTTTATTTATGCATGATTCAATCAAGCGCATGGGCTCAGTGAGTTAGTCCAAAGGTCCTCCATTTGGGAAACAAAGAGCCGAAAAGGCCACCTTTGTGACACTACTTCGCCGCGTCGGTTGATGTGTGTTCGGTGGATGCATGATACGTTCAATCGGGCATACTTGGTTGATATGATTGGTTCTATTTTTGTATGATGTGATGTGACGCGCATGGGCTTAGTATGATGGTCTAAAGGTCCTCTCTTTGAGAGATCAAGAGCCCCCAAAAGGCCACCTTTACGGCTAGTACTTCGCCGTGCCCCTTTATTTTGTTGTCTATTGCGTCTCATTTCATGCATCAGGTCTGTTCCCGTTCGAACGCGTTTAAGAACACAACTCGAACGCGCATACATTTTTGCCTTATCATGCATCAGGTCTCATTTCCGTTCGAACGCGTTTACGAACGCCATACGAACGTGAGCATTCTGTTTCATCTCCGTTCGAACGCGTTATCAAACGCCATACGAACGCGAGCATTCTGTTTCATTTCCGTTCGAACGCGTTATCAAACGCCATACGAACGCGAGCATTCTGTTTCATTTCCGTTCGAACGCGTTTACGAACGCTACTCGAACGTGAGCATTCTGTTTCATTTCCGTTCGAACGCGTTTACGAACGCTACTCGAACGTGAGCATTCTTCTTCATTTCCGTTCGAACGCGTTTACGAACGCTACACACGAACGCGCACCCACTGAACTGAGTCCTCTTCATTAGATTTCATGCATAGTTTTCCTAGTAGCTATCTCCACATGTATAATGCAAATATGTTAATGTTTACAATTCATATGCTTATGTCATGATAACACCTGAGTATTATTTCTTGCGGTATATCGGATGGAAACCCGACTAAATTCCGTAGTCGATTCCGAATGGACGTAGTGCGGTCTGTACTTGGGCTACAATTCCACGTACCGCTTGGAAAAATGCCCGTATGTGTGCTTGTATGGTAATATGTGTTCTTGTTGTTTTCCTGAATGTGATATGCAAATAAAGTTGTAGTCGTTGCTATCTTGATATATATAGCATGCAATTTTAAATGTGAGATATGTGTGAAAGCTACATAAGTTTTGTTATTTTGCATATGAGAATTTAGAAGCATGATACTCTGAAATCATGTTACTTAAGCTTGATTAATTATTACATAAATCCTTTCATTACAAGTGACATAAGTAAGGGACCATTCCGAACCCAACGGTTTGAGGTCTTCCCTTGCGAGGGGTGAGTGCGGCCTAAAGCATGTTGTCCCGGTTCACACCGGGTGGCGACTTGACCGGCGTAAACACACACGTATAACGCAAGCGCACGTATCGTTCAAGTAGTATAAAAATATCGATCCCACGAGGACTTAATTCCTACTGTTGTTATTAATTGTTGATACTATTTATTTACAAATATCTAATTATAGGGAGAAGGAATTGATTGCTTGAAATGATTTGATTTGTAGATTTACTAAATAAATAAAAAGACAAAGATAAAAGAAAATACTAAGGAAAATAAAAAGACTTAAAGATCTAGGGTTGTGAATCTTTAATATCAATTAAAAGATGAAGTAGTTAAATCATAGTTGGGTAAATTATTGAATTATTAATCTGGAACACTAAATTATGTAAAAGCCTCTTCCGAATGATCATTTACAAATACCTAGTATAATCCAATTGAACCATATGTCTATGTCAATTAAATTACCTAGATTCATTAAGATTGAGTTCCAATTATGACTACCCCCGCCCAACAGGTATATTCCTATCCTGTAAGGAAATCTATTAAAGGTTTATCTATCCTTAAAGAAGATCGTGGGTTGTTGAGACTAAGGTCTTAAACTTAAAATCCCTATGTCTAGTTCATTTTAAGTTTATCTAAATCAATTTTATTAATGGCCAATTAATAAAAAGGCATTAAGATTATGACTCAATAAATAACTCTTTTAAATTACTCAAACTATAATCTAACCCTTTTAAAACCGGTTATATTAGATTTTATCACAACCCTAGATATTTAATTAGTTACTATACATAATTAAAACTGATATAAACTTAAAAGACAGAAAATGAAATTGCAGAAAGTAATTAAAATAAATAAATGAAATGCTAAGGTAAAAGGAAATAACTTCTACTATATACTATTTAGATATCTCCCATAAAATAATAATATATTAACTTGTGATATTTTAAACCAACCGTCCAGAATGGCGGTATCCTGATTAAGTCAAATTCAAATATACCAGCCATAAGGCGGAACAGAAATATAAATTTAAACCAACCGACCTAGAATGGCGGTATCCTCATTAAGTCAGGTTTAACCAGTTTAAATTGAATAACCAACCGACCTAGAATGGCGGTATCTTTTTATTAATTCAGATTTTAAATAGTTTATATATCATATTTTAAGGGAGATTAATCTAAATAGCAAAAGTAAAAGAATTACCTTATTACCTCAGCATAGAGAGAGGTTACCCCCTCATGGATGGTTAGAATTACTACTACAAAGCGAAATAAAACTGAATAAAAGAAGAAAATATGAAGAACTCTCAATTTATTTATAAAGATTTCAGAGGAAGAGGTACATTTGAAACTAAAAATTCGAAATCTATTTATAGGCAAAAAAATCTAATTTTTTATTATTATTTTCTGATTTTTCTGATTTTTATTTTTTTATTATTATTTTTTTTTGGATCGCTGAATTTTCGACACGTGGCATGGTGTGCTAAAAATGACGGCTCGTTGAATCTTTGACACGTGGCATGGTGGTTAAATTACTAAAATACCCTCGGTGTCGGGATGCCAAAAATTACCAAAATACCCTTTTCGCCAAATTTCACAATTTTGCTCCAAATCACCTCCAGAATATCTTGAAACTTTATTTCGGTGTCGGGATGTCCAAAATTACCAAAATTTGTGTCGGGACGTCCAAAATTACCAAAATACCCTTTTTGCCAAATTTCACCAAATTTCACAGTTTTGCTTCAAATCACCTCCAGAATGTCCTGAAACTTTATTTATCTACAAAATAACACAAAACACATCAAAATATTCACAAAACTCAAGAAACTATACAAAATATCAAGTTAAATGAGTGGGAAATAGTGATACATTTATCACTCATCACACCCCCCCAAACCTAACATTTTGCTAGTCCTCGAGCAAAATAAAATAACATAATAAAATTTAACTAAGCCACTTTCGTAGGGATCACGATTGCATTTAGCATATGCAACAAGCCTTTAAACCCCTAGGTGTCCCTAGTGGACGAGTTGTAGTCTCGTGAGGGTTTACAGCAATGATACCCACAAACATTTTACAAAAGTAAAAAGGTAGTGAAACTAATGCACACAAAAGCAAAAAGACAAGAGAAAAGAGAATAAAGAAGTCAGTGACTCATTAGATGAAACTTCTACTCCAAGTTTAGTAGTTGTTTTGTTTCATTCTAAATTACTAAATAAGTAAATTCTCCGATTATTTTTACCATTCTTCATATACACAGCCAACAAAATATTAAACAACTCATTTTTGCCCACAACGGTCATAAGTGCAGTTGATAAGAGAGTAATATTTTTGTCCTAAAGTTTTATCAGATTTCACATCTTTTGTAGTAATGGAATAAATTTTCTGATTTTTCTGATTTTTTTCTTTGATTTTTTTTTCTTTTTTCTATTTATTTATATACAATATCTTCCATCTATGTAGCGAGCTTTAGGTCGGTGACTCCCAAACCAGTTGGCTTTAGGGCATCAGGTGTTAAGACACCCCTAAGGACTTAATTACTCAGACTTCAGATATATATACATATATATAAAATTTTCATCATTTTTGATCCATGTAACGAGTTTTGGGCCAATGACTCCCAAACCAGTTGGTTTTAGGGCACTAGGTATTAAAATACCCTTACAGACTTAATAACTCGGATCTCAAATGTAATTTTTTTTTTTAATTTTTTTTTTATTTTTTATTCCATCACTATTTTTTTAGATGTTTCCTCCTCCAATGAACTAGAGTACTGGATATTACAAACTTTTCAATTTTAGCTTATGTCTGTATGTTATCATGTATGTTGATAATACCTGCTAACTAAGTATATGAAGATTCATTTTAGTCAGTTTTATAGAGAATTTACAGATTTAATAATTCAAAAGTGAATAAACAAAAATTAACTTGTTTTGAATTAGGTTTGAAATACGTCTCAGGAGTGGGAATTCCTTACACAGCTATTTCTTACCAATTTCATCTTTTTAGTCAACATAACAACAAAACATTTTTACTGGTCATATAATTATAATTTACAATTTTTTTTAAGAGTTTAATCAAAGGCTCAGTTTATGGTGTGTGACTAACTGTCGAATGGACTTCCCGTTGTAGATTCCCCAGAGGGAAGGTGGAGCGAGGCTCACTTAAATACCCAAGCCCCTTAGGCTCTTATCGCTTGTTGTCAGGAATAAACAACGAGTCCTCCAAACTAGTCTGTCACAACACGCTACAAGTGAATGATTATCTAGGTGCCTCCACAGCTTTTCCTTATAAAAAGGTAGTGAGTGAAGGAAGACACCAAACCATCACCTAGCTTTAAATATGCCCTTTGTTTTTATTAATTTTTTAATTTTTTTGTATTTTTCGAAAAATTTTGGACTAAAAATAAAAACATAATACAAACAAGTACTATTAACTATTCCTCACCCCCAAACCTAAATGAGACATTGTCCCCAATGTCTTAAAAAGTAGAAGAAGAGTTTAGAAAATCGTACCTGGTTGGCTGAAATTCTACAGGAAATTAAAGGTTAAGATCCAGATTTATTCGACGCTTCTTACCACGATCATCATCGGACCATTTTATCTTTGAAATGATAGGGTCAACTTGTGGTTCAAAGGCTACGAGTTGATCAATTAGATCCGGTGCAGTTCTGGCAGTGAATAAGAGTTCTTTCATAGGTTTTGACACGAACCCATTTCTCCGAGCATCATCAAGAAACACACAAAGAAAATCATAAAATCCATCAACGTTAAGCAATCCAAGCGGTTTCTGGTGTATGTTCAGGTTCGCCCAAGATAGTACTATAAAAATTTCCTCCAATGTGCCCAAGCCACCTGGCAAAGCAATAAAAGCATCAGAACGGTTAATCATTTCAACAGTCGTTCAGACATACCTGGCACGATCAGTTCCTCTCCGTTTGATGATCCAATAAGATTCGCCTCTGCCAAGGGTTTTGGGATGATTCCCAAAACATGACTGCCTCCTTCTTGTACGGCTTTTGAAACGATCCCCATTAGTCCAAGATTGCCTCCGCCATATATTAAGTGCATATTCCTTGCTGCTAAGACTCGACCCAATTCCTGTGCTGCTTCTATGTATTGTGGTTTAGTACCAACAGTACTACCGCAAAACACACAGATGTTCTCAACTCGTCTTCTTGAAGTGGCTTCCATTTTTTATGTATTTCTTTCTCAACTCTGGATGCCTTCAAAAGTGCAATGACGGGCTGAATTTATAGTACCTGAAAAGGGTGAGTAATAATAGCACAAGTATCTTCCAGAGGAAGCTTGTTAGCTAAACAACAAAAGAAATCGTGAAAGGTCAAAAAGTCTGGATCCTGTCTACGAAAATAAAGATAATTTCAATAGAAAAGCAAATCAAAGCAATAATTAAGGCAACAGAATTGTGTACGCAATACGCCACTTGCTTAGTATAAATTCATTAGGATGCGTCTCAAGAATCATTCTTTACTCAGCCATCACAATGAATTAGCTCTCCTTTTTGTGATTGTCAAACACCATTCCTTCTGTCTTAAAATGCTCGTTTGTGCTTTTCCTACAAAAATAACACACAAAATTAAAAAGTTCACACAATACACAAAATATGAAAACAGAAATTACAACAAATTGCATGGGTTGCCTCCCTGCTAGCGCTAAATTTTTCGTCTTCAGCCAGACGTGACTGAAATCTATCTGTTAAGGAGGTTTCAGCGTCGTTTTGGATGTCCGATCAAAGACAATCCCGTGAGCGTTGCTTTTGAAGGGTCTCTTCCAACGGTAAAGTGGCAAAAAGAATTTTGTCTCATTCAGTGCTTGTGCCACCTTTTTAATCTTTGTTGCTCCAGTGGTTCCTGAAAAGAAAGAAAGAAATCAGGAGGTCTTGTATGGTGCTTGACTTGGAATGGAAGTTCCATTCTGTCAAGCTTCTGGTTGATATCTTTGGTTTGTACTCCCCAAAACAGCGATGTTTTTCCTGAATGCTCTGGATCTTTATTAAGGTCAGACATTTGCTCCTCCATTTGCTCTGTTTCTTGCTCCACCTTTTCTTCACAGATGAGTTTGAAAATTTCTGCATTCAGCTCTTCATCTGTCATCTGTGAAATACATGTTTCAAAATTTTCAACCTGAGGAAATGTTAGTTTTTAGGTCTTCATCCTCTGATCTGGTTGAAATGATTGGCTCAGGTAGATCTTCATCAAACATTTGTGCAATGGAATCTCCAAGATCTTCATTTTGAGAATACAGAATTTCATCCTCAATTTTTGATGCAGTTGGCACAAACAGCTCAGTTTCATCCTCGTCAGAATCTGAAAAATAGAAATCAAATCGAGACTTTGTCGGTTCGGGTTCCTGAACTGATACCTCTGGTTCTTGATTCTCCTCAGCCTCCTCTTTTGCTAAAGTGTCATCGTGAATGTTTGGTACTCTGAGGCTTCATCTGAAAATGATTCTTGAGGTATATAGCTCTGGTTTTCTATTAATTGTCTGATCTGATCTGTCATTCTCTGTATGGATCCTGCGTTACTCTGAATTTGTGCATCAAATCGAACTGCTTGTTCTTTGAACATGTGAATCAATTGATCTTCCTCAGATGGTTCTGGTTCTTGATAAGAATCGAAGGAAGATGGTGGATAAGATAGAAAATGTGATGATTCTTCGTACCTTGGTTGATTCCAAAAATTCTGCCACTCTGAAAGGTAAATACATTGATCGCTCGGGTGGTTGCCATCACAAATTACACATCTCCCCATTTCATTCTGTTGAGCAAATGTAGTATTGCTTGATTCTGAATTCCAGTGATATTGTTGGGCTGACAACAGGCCTCAGAAAACTAGACTGTTGCTCCCAGATTTGGGGTGTATCTTCTTGTAAAGTTCGTGATTTTCAATTTCCCAATAGTGTTCCATTTTTTTTAATCACCTGAAAACAAAAGAAATAAAAATTAAAAAATAAAAGAAAGAAAATTAGATATAAGTAATTTAGATAGTTTCAAAATTAACAACTCAAGAAAAATAAGTCCCCGGCAACGGCGCCAAAAACTTGACCGGCGTAAACACACACGTATAACGCAAGCGCACGTATCGTTCAAGTAGTATAAAAATATCGATCCCACGAGGACTTAATTCCTACTGTTGTTATTAATTGTTGATACTATTTATTTACAAATATCTAATTATAGGGAGAAGGGATTGATTGCTTGAATGATTTGATTTGTAGATTTACTAAATAAATAAAAAAGACAAAAGATAAAAGAAAATACTAAGGAAAATAAAAAGACTTAAAGATCTAGGGTTGTGAATCTTTCTAATATCAATTAAAAGATGAAGTAGTTAAATCATAGTTGGGTAAATTATTGAATTATTAATCTGGAACACTAAATTATGTAAAAGCCTCTTCCGAATGATCATTTACAAATACCTAGTATAATCCAATTGAACCATATGTCTATGTCAATTAAATTACCTAGATTCATTAAGATTGAGTTCCAATTATGACTACCCCCGCCCAACAGGTATATTCCTATCCTGTAAGGAAATCTATTAAAGGTTTATCTATCCTTAAGGAAGATCGTGGGTTGTTGAGACTAAGGTCTTAAACTTAAAATCCCTATGTCTAGTTCATTTTAAGTTTATCTAAATCAATTTTATTAATGGCCAATTAATAAAAAGGCATTAAGATTATGACTCAATAAATAACTCTTTTAAATACTCAAACTATAATCTAACCCTTTTAAACCGGTTATATTAGATTTTATCACAACCCTAGATATTTAATTTAGTTACTATACATAACTAAAACTGATATAAACTTAAAAGACAGAAAATGAAATTGCAGAAAGTAATTAAAATAAATAAATGAAATGCTAAGGTAAAAGGAAATAACTTCTACTATATACTATTTAGATATCTCCCATAAAATAATAATATATTAACTTGTGATATTTTAAACCAACCGTCCAGAATGGCGGTATCCTGATTAAGTCAAATTCAAATATACCAGCCATAAGGCGGAACAGAAATATAAATTTAAACCAACCGACCTAGAATGGCGGTATCCTCATTAAGTCAGGTTTAACCAGTTTAAATTGAATAACCAACCGACCTAGAATGGCGGTATCTTTTTATTAATTCAGATTTTAAATAGTTTATATATCATATTTTAAGGGAGATTAATCTAAATAGCAAAAGTAAAAGAATTACCTTATTACCTCAGCATAGAGAGGTTACCCCCTCATGGATGGATAGAATTACTACTACAAAGCGAAATAAAACTGAATAAAAGAAGAAAATATGAAGAACTCTCAATTATTTATAAGGATTTCAGAGGAAGAGGTACATTTGAAACTAAAAATTCGAAATCTATTTATAGGCAAAAAAATCTAATTTTTTATTATTATTTTTTCTGATTTTTCTTATTTTTATTTTTTTATTATTATTTTTTTTTTGGATCGCTGAATTTTCGACACGTGGCATGGTGTGCTAAAAATGACGGCTCGTTGAATCTTTGACACGTGGCATGGTGGTTAAATTACCAAAATACCCTCGGTGTCGGGACGCCAAAATTACCAAAATACCCTTTTCGCCAAATTTCACAGTTTTGCTCCAAATCACCTCCAGAATATCTTGAAACTTTATTTCGGTGTCGGGATGTCCAAAATTACCAAAATTTGTGTCGGGACGTCCAAAATTACCAAAATACCCTTTTTGCCAAATTTCACCAAATTTCACAGTTTTGCTTCAAATCACCTCCAGAATGTCCTGAAACTTTATTTATCTACAAAATAACACAAAACACATCAAAATATTCACAAAACTCAAGAAACTATACAAAATATCAAGTTAAATGAGTGGGAAATAGTGATACATTTATCACTCATCACGACTCCATGTTATTTAGTCCTTCCCAACGAGGCCGCGACCTAGGACGGCGTCGCCCAGGTCCGGTTTCCACAGTCTGGCGACTCCACTGGGATTGAATCGGACACGAATATTGTTCTTGTAAGGTTTGGATTTAGTTTTTAATTGACCGTGTCTATAGTGGATAAAATGGGGGGTTTAAATCAAAGGCATTTTGAGGCTAGGATGGTTTGGTGTCTTCCTTTCACACTCACGACCTTTCTAGAATGAAAAGATGTGAAGGCACCTTAGATAGCCATCTACTCGTACCTATTGTGATGGACTAATTTGGAGACTCGTTGTTTATTCCTGACAACAAGCGATAAGAGCCTAAGAGGTTTGTGTATTTAAGTGAGCCTCGCTCCACCTTCCCTCTGGGGGATCTACAACGGGAAATCCATTTGACAGTCCGTCACACACCATAGCTCATTGGCACGTACCTTAGTGTATAAAAAATGGTGCGCTCACTTGGTTGCTCGAACCCTTGAGTGGGGAGACCTAGTTGTGGGCCATCCTTCGCCGGTGAGAGCCTTTGTCTATACTCTTACTAACCCACCTATAGACCGGGTTGGCTAAAGTAACAATTATTTCCTTGAATATGTGCTTGAGGACCATCCTCATTTGGATGCAGTTGGACTATTGTCAGAAATGCGGGCTTGCTGGGCCATTTAAATTGGGGCAAGTTCGTACCTTATGACTATTAGGCCCAAAGCTTCTGAAATGTTGATGGGCCATACTGTAAAAATTATTACGTTTGCATTATCTTTATTCTATGCTTGTGTTTGGGAACATCGTCGTTTGGATCCGTTTGGACCATGTGCCATGGGATATGGGCTTGTTGGGCCATTTAAACTGGGACAAGAACGTATCTCATGACTATTGGGCCAAAGGCGTCTAGGTGTTGATGGGCCACTTTGTACTTGTGTTCGGAACATTACCATTTGGCTTTAGTTGGACTCCTTGTCATAAGATGTGAACTTGTTGGGCCATTTAAACTGGGATGGGTTCACTCCTGTGACAATTAGCCCGAAAAATTCTAAAATGGTAACGGGCCGATTTGTGTGAAAATTTTAATTGATTTAGTATATTATATATGTTACATGCATCTCATGCACCCCATGCATACATACATCATGCTAACCCTTGTATTCTAAAAGCCATCATAGACTCCCGTTGGGTTAGGGAAAAGGGAAGACTCACCAAAATACCGAGAACAGACATGAGTGAATCAGATACTGAGGTATCCCGGATAGATCAGTTGGAAAATGGTTTCGCCAAGATTACTGAACAGTTGCAAGCCTTGACTACTGCCATGACAAATATGGCTGTACCCCGTGCCGGGGGAGATTCTGAGAATGTAAGGCGTGAGGAGCCTCCGAATGGGTTAGGGGATGATGTCCCCACTTTTGGTGATGACATGGCAGAATATGCAACAGGCAGAGTGATTGGGTCTCAGGCAGAATTTTAGAAGCTTCGGGATCAGGTTGAAACAGTTACCCGTAAAATGAGGGGTAAAAATGAAGAGTTGTTAGATTATGAGGCAATGACGTTCGGAGAACAGCTGCCAGCTCAGTTTAAAATGCCGGACATGGCCAAGTTTAATGGGAACGGAGACCCGAGGGTCCATCTGCAGCAATATGTCTCAGTCATGAGTTCAATGGGCCTATCACAGCGCCAAGTCCAAAAGATGTTTGGGATGTCACTCGAGGGGGCACCTGTGGTTTGGTATCATAGCCTTGAGAAGAAGGTTAAGGAAGATTGGAAGGAACTAGCTGATGCTTTTCTGAAGCAGTATGTTACAGACTTAGAGATTGACTTATCACTCCGTGATTTGGAGAACACTAAGCAGAAGCCGGAAGAAAGCTTCAAGGAGTATGTAGACCGCTGGAGAAGCCAGCTTCTGAAAATGTAGACTCGGCCCTCTGAGAAGGACCAAATCAAAATGATCATCAAGGGCACCAAGCCCTCTATTTATAGTAAGCTGAGGAGGATGACTTCGATGATTTCTGATTTTCGACAGTTGAGGGAAACTGTCATGGATATTGAAGAAGAGGAGGCTGAAAACAGAAAGTCCTATGGCCAGAATAGGCGGACTTTTAGGGGGTATTCTGAGACCAAGCCCGCTACTGTCGAGGTCGCTACCGTCAAGAACCGGCATTTCTCTAACCTGGGGAAGCCATTATCTAAGGTACTTGAGAAGTTGAAGGGACAATGACTCCTAAAACCCTTAGAGCCTAAACCACTTCCAGATCCTATTCCACCCAACCTTAACCTAAGCTTGTATTGTCACTTCCATCAAAGGAGAGGCCACGAAACTGACAGCTGCACCCGCCTTAGGCATGAAATCCAAAACCTCATTGATGCTCACAAAATACCTGACCCAGAAAGAGAACAACCCAACGCATACAGAAATCCCCTACCCAACTACATGATCAACTCTGGCCTACCCGAAACCCTTGTCCTTCAAACTCTCAACCACTCAGCTTCATTCATAGGAATATGGGATGACAACGGTGGAGAACCATAGGCCAAGAAAGAAGGCAATGTTGCGAATGAGGAAATCATCCCTCCTAGTTTATTTGATCATGCATTTTTAATATAGACATTGACTTGGTCTACATGTTCGAATCATTTTCTTTAAATGATAATAAAGACATTATTTCGCTGAATCTCTTCTACAATATGAGTATATTTGAGAAAAACATTCAACCTTGGCACTATGAAATTCAATGATGTTTAGAACACGGGGAATCTTCGGGAACAACAACAGTACAGTCAGTTTCAGAAATGAATCAGTATCAGTTTGGGGATGAGTCCCAGGGCCGAGGCCCGCATCAGTATCAGCTTGGGGGCGAGGCCCACATTAGTTCAGTATCAGTTCTGCCGGGAATGGCATTATGTGGGGCG
Organism: Zanthoxylum bungeanum; assembly: GCA_019454045.1. Classification (NCBI taxonomy): domain Eukaryota; kingdom Viridiplantae; phylum Streptophyta; class Magnoliopsida; order Sapindales; family Rutaceae; genus Zanthoxylum; species Zanthoxylum bungeanum. Next base: position 2,222 of record SKCR01021612.1, on the reverse strand, counting down.
AGGCCCGTATCAGTATCAGTCTTGGGGCGAGGCCCATATCAGTATCAGTCTGGGGGCGAGGCCCATATTAGCAGTATCAGTCTAGGGGCGAGGCCCATATCAGTATCAGTCTGGGGGCGAGGCCCATATTAGCAGTATCAGTCTTGGGGCGAGGCCCGTATCAGTATCAGTCTTGGGGCGAGGCCCATATCAGTATCAGTCTTGGGGCGGGGCCCATATCAGCTGTATCAGTCTTGGGGCAAGGCCCATATCAGCATCAGTTTGGGGCGAGGCCCATATCAGTATCAATTTGGGGCGAGGCCCACATCATTATCAGCAACAGTTCGAAATGGACCATCATCTCATCTCGCCGAAAATGGCACTCCGAAAATGGAGCACGGTTCAAAATGGACCATCATCTCATCTCGCCGAAAATGACACTCCGAAAATGGAGCACGGTTCGAAATGGACCATCATCTCATCTCGCCGAAAATGGCACTCCGAAAATGGAGCACGGTTCGAAATGGACCATCATCTCATCTCGCCGAAAATGGCACTCCGAAAATGGAGCATGATTCGAAATGGACCATTATCTCTCATCTCGCCGAAAATGGCACTCTGAAATTGGAGCATGGTTCGAGAAGGGACTACCATCACATCTCGCCAAAAATGACACTCCGAAATTGAAGCACTGTTCAGAAATGGACCAAGGAAGGCCTAACCCATCGGAATATAATACATATACATGCATACATGCATACATACCACATACATGCAATGTTTGTTTCGTGTTCGCAGGTTTATAACAGCAAAGACCATCTCATCAAGCAACGGTTCAAAAATGAGCCACAATCTCGCACAGCACAGTTCAGGAAATGGACTGCTACCACACAGACGCCGGAAATGGCACTCCAAAATGGAGCACTCACAACAGACGCCGGAAATGGCACTCCAAAATGGAGCACTCACAACAGACGCCGGAAATGGCACTCCAAAATGGAGCACTCACAACAGAGGCCGAAAATGGCATTCCAAAATGGAACACACACAGCAGATGCCGAAAATGGCGTTCCAAAATGGAACACACACAACAAATGCCGGAAATGGCGCTCCAAAATGGAACACATACACGAAAGATGCCGAAAATGGCGCTCTAAAAATAGAGCACGGTTCGGGAATGAACCAGGGGTCGCAGCACCTCACCACCCAAATCAACTCAACACATGGTAAGTCAAGTGGCAGCTGGCGAGCCAGGTAAGTAGAAATGTATTGCATAACTTTGATAGGATTGTCACTGTTGCACATTACACAAGTCCCATCAAAGTGGGGGCGACTGTAGGCACTGCATTTTTACACATAAGTCCCTATGATGAGTCTCATTTGGAGACACTACCTTTTAAGTCACGGAGGTCACGGGAAACGGACATCGGAAGGGGAAATTCAGAATAAACAAGGTTCACTGTTTTCGTTCGTGCTGCGTTCGTGTTTACGTTCGAACGTCAAACGGATTGCGGGCGTTCGTGCCGCGTTCGAGGAAGCGTTCGAACGGTGTCGATAATTCTGGTTTTGCTGCTAGCCTCACATCCAGCCCAATTAGCCCCCCAAAGCCCATAAAACACATCCCAATTTAAATAAATAAATATTAATTAAAACATTAACTAAATAATATAATAATTAAATTAATTAAATGATTAAATAAAATATATACCAAACATAAAATAAACAATTACCAACTTAAACTAAAATCATGCCTAAATTAAACAAATCACTTACTAAATCAAAATATAATCATGCCTAATTAAAATCGATCAACCAATTATATTCCCAATCTAATAAGATTATTCCCAAACTTAAAATATTGTATTCCTAATCCAAGCCAATCAAATATTCAACCTTCCCTATCTAGCCAAGATTTGTCCCCCCTCAATCTTTGACTTCCCTTAACCAAACCAAATCAAATCTCTTGCTTCCCTTATCCAACACCAAATCAAATCCCTCTTTAAATTAGCCTAACCCTTTGCCTATAAAAAGAACCCTTCACCAACCTTCTCAACCTTAGCTACTAGCTAGTCCCTAACTCATACACAACACACATAAAAAATTACAGGAAGAAGACACCCAAAAACAGTAAGCAAAAGATAAAGAGGAAACGGCAGCGAAACCACAAGGAAACAATAGCAAAAGACGGAGAACGATGACCCAAACAGTAAGACAACGAACGAGAACAGTGAACCAGTGAACCG
>SKCR01021611.1:0-17616 GCA_019454045.1 Zanthoxylum bungeanum | reverse complement strand
CCGATGGTACGGAAACAGCTTCATTCTCGATAGACCCATCGGAATTCCATTGGTAGTACGACTATGTGTCTATGGAAGTCCGAATCAGGGTAGGTGTATTTGGTCTTACCTGAACTTGCATCGCTAATACTTGTGACAATCAATATACTTTGGTTTTGGTCGTCCAGGGCTTTAACAGGTTCTGTGTACGCCTCTTCTGGGTATATTGAGAATCATAGTGTATTGGGTGTGATGTTATGACGAAGTATCACTCCAGTCATAGTGGAGATGATGATCACGTAGGATACGGAACTGATGCTCTTATGTACTGCAATCATCGGGATAATATGACTAGGTCATGATTATCCAATTATAGAGACTACTTATCCAGAGATCTGATATGTGCTTCGTACGGGGTAGACACAATTCCAGCCCCAGGCCTAGCACGTGACATCCGATACTGGATCGCAATACGCAATACTACGTATACTACGCCTGATAAAGATTACATATTCCTTTAAGAATATTTCTGGAGAATTGGGTAGGCACGTTTCTTTGCTAGAAGCCAACCATGTCTTGTAAATCAGTAAAAACGTTGTACTAGGTACGTACGTGTTCGGATAGTCCGACGATCGGATTTACTGCCAACATATCCAGGGATCTCATGGGTCGCTTCCCGAAGATTCACCGATGACGTATGACTCGCACTTTATTAATCTGGGATTAATTATAAGAGAGAGAAAATTAATCTGGGATTAATTACGGAGATATTTTATCTGGGATAAAATATTTTTTAAAGAGAGAGAACGATTAATTTGGAATTTATCAATAAAATAATATATTCGATATATTATACTAAATTGGATTTTGACGGGGAATTAAAATTAGAATTTAATTCGGGCGAACGAGTTATTTTAGAAATAATTAGTTAGCGACATGAATAGTAATTTTGCTAGGCATAATTATTTAATTAAATTTGATTTAATTACGTCGCAACGGAAAATTCGTTAATTCGGAATTACGAACCCAAGCCCGGGAGAGTTTGCGGGCCCACTCGCATTTCGAATCAAGTGGGGTCCATAAGTCACATCAAGCGTCACAATCACTAGTCAATTATCACTTTATTTTGATGGAAGTAGTTTGGATGATGCTTGAGTGTGAAACACTATTGTGATTGTTGAAAGACATTTAACCATTTAATTAATTTTTGGTATTTGACTTTTAATTTAGTGTATTAGATACACAACATATAACCAACACATCTCTCTTCTTCTCTCTCTCCCACTCTCACGGCCTTGGGCCAATTTCTTCTTTCTTTCTTCTCCAAAGCCGAGAACAAGATGAATCAATAGGGAATTTGTGGCAAAATTTCCATGGTGCTAGCACACATTGGGAGTCTTACGAAGGTGATAGGGAAACTCCACCCATGGGCATGGAATGCACATCCAAGCTTCGAGCTTGGCCGAACACTTGGAGCACAAAAATGGAGCCATTGCCGAGAGCACCTTGGTGGAATAGCTTGAAGATTTTGTTGTTCCTCACATCGCAAAAGCCGATCTTTGTAAGTATGATTCCGCTATACTTCTTATGAGTATTCACATGATTTCTATGCTTGAATGATCTTGGGACTCACCTAGAAACCCAACACGGTGAAGATCATACAACTTCGCCATCATCTGATAGAGATCCAATCCATTGTTCTGACGACGGATTCCGGAGTCATAGCAGCAAGCATTACCGTTTGGCAGTCGAGTTGTCATCGCTATAAAGTCTTTTCCAAAGCTCTAGCTCAAGCAACTGATCAGGTCGGGGCTTAGGCCCAAGAGGTCTCTCTATGGTATAGAGTAACTTCTCGGATCCCAGGACAATCCTAAGATTCATATCCCAGTCTTGAAAGTTTTTTGCCACTAAAGACATTATCGCCCATGACAATTCCATAATGCTTAACTTTTCCTGTAATCTTAATCGCAATAGTCCAACTATTCAATTAAAGATGTAGGGTACAGTCTAAATGTTACAAGAAAAATAATAAAATCTTAGTCCAACAATAAATATAATTGACAAATAATTTGAAGCGCGTAAAGCTAAGTATCTGAACGAAATTGCAAATTCAATATAGCCATCCAATTTTTCGGCGACCCTCTAACCCTTGTTGAGTACTCAGGAAACCTAGTTTCCTAGTGGGCTAGGATCCGTTAAAATAACACACAAATCTTGACGTTGGCCAACAAGAATGTAGGATATTTAAAACTAGGCGATCTCTCAGACATTTCAATTGGATCTCATCCAATTCATAGATCAGGTAGGTGAGACCTCAAGTCTGTGAAACATATATACAATTATTGCCACTATATGCCAATATATTTTACTAACCTTTCCTCTGAATCAACTAAGCCTTGGCTTTGGACAACAAGCTTAATGATTTATAGTAAGCACAACCATTGACTTTGAAAAGCTTCGTTCATCGATGTCGATGGAAAGAAATGATCTGATTGGCCAAACAAATCACAACTTGGACAAGACATACGATATGGAACAAGCCCATTATTCAAACACATCCGCGATGAACAAAGGTCTTGAATTTGGCCAAAACCAGTGCCAATCTTGGATCTTGATTAAGAATCACTCAATGGAAGGAAAAAATTAATTATTTGTTGATGGTTTTTCGAATAAATGGCAACCAATTTATTATCTTTGATTAGGTTCATCATACCCCTTAAGCATGCATTCTAAACGGCATATAAGGCGCGGTGAATAAATTAACAAATGATATAGCGGATGGATATCTTACAAATTGTTCCTAGAACAAATCACTTCATTTCCTCTCCCCGGCTAGCATAATTCTAACTTATACCCAATTACATAATATAATTAGAGAAACTGATTAAAATTGATAGGGAAAGGTGAGAAGAGTGTTAGACATTGTGTCCCATAGCGTCACTGTTTGTAAATGATATTGTATTATTGTACAAAATTAACTATGTATAATGAAATTGCCTTTTGCCATTTGTAAATATTATTTACTTGATATATAAATGGCGAAAGTCCATATGATTAGTACTGGATTGAGATGATATGAGACAGTATCAATCCATAAAGGTTTAATCATTAAATATCCCTAGTCGTAGTATTATCGAGATGGACATCGATAATGCGGAATAGACTAGTATTGCGCTTGTGCACGTTGTGAGGGCACAACGGCATAGTTCTCATATATTTAAGTATTGGATACTTATGCAAGTGCGATAGGAGGTTGTGTTTTACCGATGGTACGAAAACAGCTTCGCTCTGGATAGACCCGCGGAATCCCATTGGTAGTATGTCTAGGTGTCTATGGGAGGCCGCATCAGGGTAGGTGTATATGGTCTTAACCTGAGACTTACATCGCTAGTACTTGCGACAATCGGTAAACTTTGGTTTTGGTGGTTGGGGACCTTAACCGGTTCTGTGTACACCTCTTCTGGGTTTATCGAGAATCGTAGTGTACTGGATGTGATGTCAAGATGGAAGTATCGCTTCAGACATATGGAGGTGATGATCACGCAGGACACAGAACTAGTACTCTATAAAAGGTTTGCAAACCGTCGGGACAATATGACTAGGTCAGGATTGTCCGATTTAAAGAGACTAGTTGCTTGATGTCCGATATATGGTTCGTACGGGGCAGACACATCTCCAGCCCCAGGCCTAGCATGTGATCATCCGATACTGGATCGATGTACGCAATACTACGGTATACGCTTGATATAGATCTTATATTCCTATAAGAATATTTCTGGAGAATTGGGTAGGCATGGCGCTTTGCTAGAAGCCAACCTTGTCTTGTGAATCGGTAAGAACGTAGTACGAGGTACGTGCGTGTTCGGATTATCCGACGACCGTATTTACTGCCAACATATCCGGAGATCTCTTGGGTCGCTTCCTGAAGATTCACCTATGATATTTGATTCGAACTTAATTAATCTTGGATTAATTGCGGAGAAAACTTTATCTCGGATAAAGTGCCTTATTAGAGAGAGAGAACGATTAATTGGAATTAATCAGAAAAATTATTATATTCGATATATATAATTGAAATTCGATTTCGACGCGAAATTAAAATTAGATTTTAATTCGGGCATACGAGTTAATTTAGAATTAATTCGTTAGCGACGTAAATAATAATTTCGCTAGGCGCGATTATTTATTTAAATTCGATTTAATTAACGTCGCGACGCAAGTTCGGTATTTCGGAAATATCGAACCCGAACGCGTGAGTGCACGTGGGCCCACTTTCATTTGGAAACGTGTGGGGCCCACATGACACATGTCATTATATGTATTATTTTATTGATAATGCATTGCATGGTGATAGTGTATAATACACTCAATTGTTATGCATGGAATTTGAGTGTTTGACACTCTAAGCCTTTGCATGGTTTGTGTCATAGATTATTATTATTTAATAAATATTATGGCATAAATATAAATTGATTTTTGGTATCAAAATCAATTAAGAAAAATCTCTTTCTCTCTCACATTGCCGAAAACTGCATGCAGTTTTTGGTCTTCATCTTCTTCATTTTGGTTGCCAAAAAGCTTGAAGATAGTGTGGTTGTTGGAACATCTTCTCACATGCAAGGCTAGCACTTCAAGGGATCAAAAGAGGTGATAGGGAAACCATCATAGAGCAAGGAATAACAAAGCTTGGAGCTTTCCACCTTCTTCTCTCTTGGCCGATCAATCAACACTTGGAGCTTCCATTTTGGTTTGATTTTCTTCATCACAAAGCATTGTAAGTATGATTCCGCCATACTTCAAAGTTAAATATATATTCATATTGTATTTCAAATGCTTAATCTTTCCTTGGGACATATTATAGAAACAACAATGGTATCAGGAGCCAGGTTATGGTTAAGATGAAATACTTTAGGTTAAAATTTGACAAATTGGTTGAAGCATGTTCTTGTGAAATTTGATGAATGAGTATGCTTGCATGTATATAGAATGATGTTACATGGAATCAATTTTATGAAAAATGCATTGGATGATTTTTCCCAAAAATTTAACCTTGGCCGAATGGTATGTAGAAATGATTGAAGCATGTTCTTGTGAAATTTGATGAATAAGAATGCTTGCATGTATATAGAATGATGTTACATGGAATCAATTTTATGAAAAATGCATTGGATGATTTTTCCCCAAAAATTCAACCTTGGCCGAATGGTATGATAAATTGGATTGAAGCATGTTCTTGTGAAATTTGATGAATAAGAATGCTTACATGATATAGAATGATGTTACATGGAATCAATTTTATGAAAAATGCATTGGATGAATTTTTCCCCAAATTCATGCCTTGGCCGAATGGTTGCTACTTGGAGTGGATTGGAATTTTTGTGTTTAAGATCATTGGATGACTTAGAACGTGTACGGGACGTAGATTAGTAATTCAATCGGATTGAAAAACAAATCGACACAAAAAACTCACCTTGGCCGAATGTACAAGGACATGAAAAGGAGTTGATTTTTGTTAAAATTAATGTTGGACATTTATTTTGAACAAATACATGATTAATAATTAAATGGGTATTTTTGAAATATTGGTTTAATGTATTAATCTTGGTATTACACTTTAATATTGGACTTTAATGTTTGGAATATTAAATTTAATTAATGGGCTTTAATAATTAATTGGGCCTTATGGGCTTAAAATTGGTTTTATGGCATTTAAGGGTGATTCCTTATTTGGGCTTGGTAATTGGGTTTGACCCACATTGACCAAAGCCCAAGCCTTAATAAATCAATTGAAAGCCATTTGACTTGAATTAAATTAAACATTGGATGTTAGTTGGGCTTTGAGCCCAATAAGATTAGATTTAGAATCTAAGTCTTAAAGCACATTAAAAGTGTAAACATTTAATTTGGAATTAAATAATTGAATTAGTATTGAATACGAATTAAATTAGATTTATAAGTAGTTCGATATAATTCGCGAATTCGTACCCTATGTACTTATTCTCAATCGAGTTGGACTCGCGCAAAATCAAACCGTTGTTTGAACATTGGATGATCACTTAAACAAAGACTAATTAATTGGATTAGATTGGTTGTAAAAGCATGTCTTGTTTGAATATATATGTATGTGATGAATGAATAGTGTATATCGGATGGATATTAGAAGGGAAAGGGTAATTTTAGAAATTATTGTAAATTTGGAATTTATAAATTGGACCTGCGTGTCCAGCCTTATCTCTTATCTCTTTTATTCTCTTCTCACCTAATTCCCCTCAATGTAAATGAGGTTTCTCTTATTGTATTATGTAATTGGGTAGTAGTAGAATAGTGCTAGCGGGGAGAGGAAAGGGAGAGTGATTTGTTCTAGGAACAAGTTGTTTATATATCCATCCGCATATCACTATTAATTTACTTTACGCGCTTTATGATGTTTTAGAAGCATGCTTAAGGGTGTATGATGATGAGACCTAACAAAGATAAATAAATTGGTTGCCAATTACGCGAAAATCCCTCAATTTATATTAAGCGAATATCCTTCCATTGAATGGTTCTTGTTCAAGATCCGAAGTTGGCATTGGTTGTTTTTGACCAAAGTCAAGACCTTTGTCAATCAAGGATGTACTTGAATCATGAGAGTTTTTGTTGCATATCGGTGTCTTGTCCAAATCGTGATTTTATTGGCCAAAGTCAAGATCACTTTTTGTCCAACGACATTGATTACGAAACTTTCCTCGTCAATGGGTCCCGCTTAACTGGAATCATTAGGTTGGTTTTGGCCAAAGCCAAGGCCTAGATGATTCGGAGGATAAGGTTAGGAAAATGTAATGGTTACATTGGCATTATACATATGTTTCGGACTTGGATGTCCACCTAACCGGATCTAGGAATTGGATGAGATCCAATTGATCATGGAGATCTACCTAAGTTAAATAGCATACAATTTTTATTGGCCAAAGTCAAGGTTGTGTGTTATTTAACGGGATCCTAGCCCACTAGGAAATTCGATTTCCCGAGTTCTCTACAGAGGGTTAGAAACTTGAAGAAAATAGTGGGAGGCTATTATTGAATTTGCAATTTCGTTCAGATACTTAGCCTTACGCGTCTTTCAAAATTATTTCGTCAATTTTTTTAAATAATTAGTTGGACTAATATATTGTTATTTTTACTTGTAACAGTTTGACTGTACCCATAACATCGTTGACTTTATAGTTGGACTATAGTTGTCAAGATGATTGGCAAAGGTAATATCCGCGACATAATCATGGGCGATAATGTCTTCAAAGGGACAAACTTTGCCGACTGGGAAAAAACCTCAAGATAGTGCTTGGGGCTGAGAGGATACTGTATACTATTCAGAGACCTCTCCCGCCTGAACCCACTGAGCCACTGGAGCTAGAGTTATGGAAGACTCATAGTGACGATTGTGACCAAGCTCAGTCAGTTATGCTAGCTGCAATGACCCAGCATTTCAGACGCCAGTACAGGGACTTGGATCCCTATAACATGATGGCAAGATTGCGTGATCTTCACCGCACCAATAAGCGGATGAAGAGGTACGAGCTAGTAAAGGAAACTCTTCCGCTCCCGGATGACAGACGGCGCATCAGTTGAGGCCCACGGGACTCAAATGATCGCCGATATTGATGAGTTGGCCAATATGGGAATAGTCTTGGAGGCTGAGCTGACTATAGATATGATCTTGCAGTCACTTCCTGATACTTGGAAACAAATCATAATCAACTATAAGTTGATGGATACAGATGACACTTTGGAGAGCTGTTATCCGTATTGAAGGAGTCCGAAAGGGAACTCCTAAAGGGGAGCAAGCGCGAGGCGCATTTGCATCGACCTCTCATGCGCCAAAGGCTAGGCCCAAGGCAATTGGAGGTGCGAGGAAGAAGAAGTTCAAGAAAAGGGGCAAAGGCAAGTTGACAGTGGCTTCTAGGAAGCCAAAGGACAAATCTCGCGACATCTGCCTCAACTGCGGCAAGAGGGGTCACTGGAAACGTGACTGCCAAATGAGCATTGTGCAGAGGGAGGATATCAAGGCTGGCAAGGCTATCGCCTCTGGTATGTTTGTTATTGAGATAAATATGAATACTTCTAGTTTTAAAAATTGGATTTTTGATTCTGGTTGTGGTGCTCATATTTGTACTGATGTGCAGGATCTGCATGATAGCAGGATGCTGGCGTCAGGGGAGGGATCTACGGGTCGGAAACGGAACACCAGTTGCTGTTTTGGCCGTAGGGACTTTTGTTTTAGAACTGCCCTCAGGCATGTACTTAAACTTTTGAACTGTTATTTTGTGCCTAGTTTAACTAGGAATATTATATCTGTATCCTTGTTAACCCAGCAGGGTTACACTTTTGTATTTAGAAACACTGGGTGTTATTTATATAAAAATGATGCAGAAATTTGCACAGCTGTTGCAAATAACGGTCTTTATATTTTGAATATAAATGAATCTCCTAAAATGACAAACAAAAGGCTCAAAAGGAGTAATCTAAAAGATGAAGCTTATATGTGGCATTGTCGTCTAGGACACATTAACAAGACTCGCATATCCACACTTTCGAAGAGTGGGTACTTGGACGAATTTGATCCCAATTCATATGACGTCTGCGAATCTTGTCTTTTAGGCAAAATGCCTAAATCACCTTTTAGCGGTAAAGGTGAACGTGCCACAGAACTGTTAGCTCTCGTTCATACTGACGTATGCGGGCCCATGTCTAGCCAGGCTAGAGGTGGATTTCACTACTTCGTAACCTTTACAGATGATGCATCTCGTTACGGTTATGTGTATCTTATGAGACACAAGTCGGAAACTTTTGAGAAATTCAAAGAGTTTCGACACGAAGTGGAGAAACAAACAGGGAAGAGTATTAAGACATTACGGTCAGACCGTGGTGGCGAATACTTAAGTTATGAGTTTCAAGATTACTTGAAAGAATATGGTATTCTTTCACAGTGGACTCCTCCTGGAACACCGCAATTAAACGGTGTGTCCGAACGGAGAAACCGCACCTTGTTGGACATGGTAAGGTCAATGATGAGTCGCACTGAGCTACCAATATCCTTCTGGGGATACGCATTAAACAGTGCTGTACTTATTTTGAATAAGGTACCGTCGAAGTCTGTTGAACAGACTCCATATGAGATATGGACAGGAAGGAAACCAGGTTTCTCTTTCCTAAAGATTGGGGATGCTGGGCATATGTTAAACGTTTGGAAGGTACCAAACTTGAACCCAAAACTGATAATGCCTTTTTGTAGGATATCCTAGGGAAACCAAAGGATATTACTTCTATCACCCACAAGAGAACAAAGTATTTGTTGCTCTACAAGCATTTTTCCTTGAGAAGGATTTTATAAATGCAGTGGTAAGTGGGAGGAAAGTAGAACTCGATGAAGATCGTAGTGATACTGTTCCTGGCAATGAATCAACGACGGAACATGAACAGACCATCCGGGATGAGTCTGTACCACAAACTTCACATACACAAGGACCGCGTAGGTCGGAGAGAGTCAGAACAGTACCTGAGAGGTATGGGTTCCTGATCTCACCTCATGTAGATATTAATCTTATTGAGGACAATGAACCGGCTACGTATGAGGAAGCGATACAAAATATCGATTCCGCTTTATGGCAAGATGCCATGAAGTCCGAGATGGATTCCATGTACGCCAACCAAGTTTGGACACTGGTTGATGCACCAGAAGGCATAAAGCCTATTGGATGCAGATGGATCTTCAAGAAGAAGACCGACATGGATGGCAACGTACAAACGTACAAAGCTAGGCTTGTAGCGAAGGGGTATCGTCAACAATATGGTATTGATTATGACGAAACCTTCTCACCCGTTGCCATGATTAAATCCATTCGGATAATGCTTGCAATAGCTGCATATTTCGATTACGAGATATGGCAGATGGACGTTAAAACCGCTTTCCTTAACGGAAACCTTTTGGAGGATGTTTATATGCAACAGCCTGACGGTTTTATCGTACCTAGACTTGCAAACAAGGTTTGTAAGTTAAATCGATCCATTTATGGATTGAAGCAAGCATCACGGTCATGGAATCAGCGTTTTGATGAGATCATAAAAGAATATGATTTCGTGCAAAACACAGATGACCCTTGTGTATACAAGAAGGTTAGTGGGAGAGCACTTACTTTTATTGTCCTTTATGTCGACGACGTATTGCTTATAGGCAATGACATTCCCATGCTAACGTCGGTGAAAGCTTGGCTTTCATTAAAATTCTCCATGAAAGATCTGGGAGAAGCAGCCTTTATTCTTGGAATAAAGATCTACGGGATAGATCTAGAAAGCTGCTTGGACTCTCCCAGAGTACATACATTGATAAAGTGTTGAAGCGATTCAACATGGAACAATCCAAGAGGGGATTGGTTCCAGTGGTACGTGGTACCTCTCTGTCTAAGGACATGTGTCCTAAGACTCAGGAAGAGAGAGACAACATGAGTCGGATACCGTTCGCCTCGGCAGTCGGATCGATCATGTATGCCATGATATGTACACGACCTGATGTCTCATATGCTTTGAGCATGTGCAGTCGCTATCAGGCCGATCCAGGTGAAGGTCACTGGATAGCAGTTAAGAATATCCTTAAGTATCTTAAACGAACTAAGGATGCTTTCTTAATTTATGGAGGTGGAGAACTTGCGGTATCTGGGTATACCGATGCAAGTTTCCAAACCGACAAGGATGACTACAGGTCGCAATCCGGGTACATTTTTTGTTTGAATAACGGAGCAGTGAGCTGGAAATCTTCCAAGCAAGATACTGTTGCCGATTCAACAACAGAAGCGGAGTACATCGCTGCATCTGAAGCAGCAAAGGAGGCAGTTTGGATCCGAAAGTTCCTAATCGGATTAGGAGTAGTTCCGTTAGCAGCTGAGCCCGTTCCATTGTATTGTGACAATAACGGGGCTATAGCACAGGCTAAGGAACCAAGGTCTCATCAACGGTCCAAGCATGTTCTTCGACGTTACCATCTGATTCGGGAGATTATACATCGTGGCGATGTAAAAGTCGAGAAGGTCACATCAGATGACAACATTGCAGATCCGCTGACGAAGGCTGTTCTTCAGCAAGTTTTTGAACGACACATACATAGTTCAGGTATTAGATGCTTGAGTGACTGGCTATAGGCCAAGTGGGAGATTGTTAGACATTGTGTCCCATTGCGTCACTGTTTGTAAATGATATTGTATTATTGTACAAAATTAACTATGTAATAATGAAATTGCCTTTTGCCATTTTGTAAATATTATTTACTTTGATATATAAATGGCGAAAGTCCATATGATTAGTACTGGATTGAGATGATATGAGACAGTATCAATCCATAAAGGTTTAATCATTAAATATCCCTAGCCGTAGTATTATCGAGACTGGACATCGATAATGCGGAATAGACTAGTATTGCGCTTGTGCACGTTGTGAGGGCACAACGGCATAGTTCTCATATATTTAAGTATTGGATACTTATGCAAGTGCGATAGGAGGTTGTGTTTTACCGATGGTACGAAAAACAGCTTCGCTCTGGATAGACCCCGCGGAATCCCATTGGTAGTATGTCTAGGTGTCTATGGGAGGCCGCATCAGGGTAGGTGTATATGGTCTTAACCTGAGACTTACATCGCTAGTACTTGCGACAATCGGTAAACTTTGGTTTTGGTGGTTGGGGACCTTAACCGGTTCTGTGTACACCTCTTCTGGGTTTATCGAGAATCGTAGTGTACTGGATGTGATGTCAAGATGGAAGTATCGCTTCAGACATATGGAGGTGATGATCACGCAGGACACAGAACTAGTACTCTATAAAAGGTTGCAACCGTCGGGACAATATGACTAGGTCAGGATTGTCCGATTTAAAGAGACTAGTTGCTTGATGTCCGATATATGTTTCGTACGGGGCAGACACATCTCCAGCCCCAGGCCTAGCATGTGATCATCCGATACTGGATCGATGTACGCAATACTACGGTATACTACGCTTGATATAGATCTTATATTCCTATAAGAATATTTCTGGAGAATTGGGTAGGCATGGCGCTTTGCTAGAAGCCAACCTTGTCTTGTGAATCGGTAAGAACGTAGTACGAGGTACGTGCGTGTTCGGATTATCCGACGACCGTATTTACTGCCAACAATCCGGAGATCTCTTGGGTCGCTTCCTGAAGATTCACCTATGATATTGATTCGAACTTAATTAATCTTGGATTAATTGCGGAGAAACTTTATCTCGGATAAAGTGCCTTATTTAGAGAGAGAGAACGATTAATTTGGAATTAATCAGTAAAATTATTATATTCGATATAATAATTGAAATTCGATTTCGACGCGAAATTAAAATTAGATTTTAATTCGGGCATACGAGTTAATTTAGAATTAATTCGTTAGCGACGTAAATAATAATTTCGCTAGGCGCGATTATTTATTTAAATTCGATTTAATTAACGTCGCGACGCAAGTTCGGTATTTCGGAAATATCGAACCCGAACGCGTGAGTGCACGTGGGCCCGCTTTCATTTGGAAACGTGTGGGGCCCACATGACACATGTCATTATATGTATTATTTTATTGATAATGCATTGCATGGTGATAGTGTATAATGCACTCAATGTTATGCATGGAATTTGAGTGTTTGACACTCTAAGCCTTTGCATGGTTTGTGTCATAGATTTATTATTATTTAATAAATATTATGGCATAAATATAAATTGATTTTTGGTATCAAAAATCAAAAGAAAAATCTCTCTTCTCTCTCTCACATTGCCGAAAACTGCATGCAGTTTTGGGTCTTCATCTTCTTCATTTTGGTTGCCAAAAGCTTGAAGATAGTGTGGTTGTTTGGAACATCTTCTCACATGCAAGGCTAGCACCTTCAAGGGATCAAAAGAGGTGATAGGGAAACCATCATAGAGCAAGGAATCACAAAGCTTGGAGCTTTCCACCTTCTTCTCCTCTTGGCCGAATCAATCAACACTTGGAGCTTCCATTTTGGTTTGATTTTCTTCATCAACAAAGCATTGTAAGTATGATTCCGCCATACTTCAAAGTTAAATATATATTCATTTATTGTATTTCAAATGCTTAATCTTTCCTTGGGACATATTATAGAAACCAACAAAGAGAATACAAAGAATCGAGAGATAAGGATGGACACGCAGGTCCAATTTAATAAATCTAAATTGCACAATTCCAATTGCCCTTTCCCTCGATATCCATCCGATATAACTTTATCATTCAACAAATCCATGTATTAACATAAAGCATGTTTATTAAATCAATCTATCCATTAATTAATCTTGAATAAAGTGATCATCCAATGTTCAAACAACGATTGATTTGAGCGAGTCCAACTCGTTTAAGAATAAGTACTCAAAGTACGAATTCTTGAATTATATCGAACTACCATGTAAATTAATTAATTTGTAGTCAATAAAATTCTATATTTAATTCCAAATTAAAAATTAACATTTTTAAATGCGCATTACACTTAGATTCCCAATCTAATCTAAAGGGTCTCAAAGCCCAATTAACATCCAATGTAATTTAATTAAAGTCCAATGGGCTTTCAATTAATTTCTTAGGATGACTTTGGTCAATATGGGTCAAACCCAAATACAAAAGCCCAATTAAGGAATCACCATATTTTCAAGTACCCAATTTCGGCCCATTAGGCCCAATTAAACATAAAAGGCCCATTTGTTATATTGGACTTAATGGAATGGTTTAGGGCCCAATTTGGATCCAAATCCAATTGTCCTAAACCAACTTGGCCAACCAAGCCCATTAGGCCCAAATACAACATTGTAAGACCAATTCTAAATTAAGCCCAATTAATCAAATTCTAAAATTCCAAATTTCATAATTTAATTAATTAAAGTGTATTACATTAATTAATTATCTAAATTAACATTCCCAAAATATCAATTTAATCAATTAATCATGCTTATTCATCATCAATACATGTCCAACATTATTGAAACAAAAAATTCATCTCATTTCATGCTTTGAAGGCTCCGGCATTTGTAGGGACTTAATATCCGATTCCGATTTCAATCCGATTGAATCTCAAATCAATATATCCATGTCTTTCAACTCATCCAATGATGAAAAAAACAAAAAAATACCATGACTTAAGGGCATATATGTATTCGGCCAAGCCTAAGATTTTGGGCAAAATTAATCCAATTATTTTTTTCAAAAATTGATCATGCTAAACTCTAAGTTATCAACATACAAGCATACTCAAACAAAAAAATTGATTAAAACATGCTCAAATCAAAAATACCCAAATCAAGAATATAAACCTTAAGTTCAATTTCATGCCCAATAAGGCTCTGATACCATTGTTGGGTTTCTAAAGTGTCCCAAGATCATTTAAGCAATGAAACATGTGAATACTCAAAAGAAGAATGCGGCATAATAGTCACTTTGATCGGATATTGGATGCATCAATACGAAAATTCGCCCTTGAAGTTTCGGCCAAGGTCCTATTTTGAATTGAAATCCAAGCTCCAAGCTATGTTGTTGATTCCAAGCTCAAGGATTGGTTTCCCTAACACCTTATATCATTTATTTGTGTGATGCAAATTTGAAAATTTGCAACAAATCTTCAATTTTTCTCTTGTGAAATTCGCCAAGCCTTCAAATTTTGGAGAGAAAAAAATCTGCACTTGGGCGTGAATGAGATAGGAAGAGATAGAGTGAAAAAAGGCTTGTGTGTGAATGATTTCTAAAATCCAAATAAACATATACCAAATATCTAATATTAGGTAGATGTCATTCATTCCATCAACTTTACAAAAGTGTTTGAACAAATCTTCACCAAACACCACAAACCCATCAACTAAAGTGAAAAATGATGTGACTTGTGATGTGACATGTGGGCCCCAATTGATTCAAAATCTGAGTGGGCCCGCAACACATCCCGGGCTCGGGTTCGCTAATTCGAATTAACGATTTTCTGTTGCGACGTAATTAAATCAAATTTAATTAAATAATTATGCCTAGCAAAATTACTATTCACATCGCTCGTGAATTAATTCTAAATTAACTCGTTCGCCCGAATTAAAATCCAATTTTAATTCCGTTATGAAATCTAATTTCATTTAATATATCGAATATAGTATTTTATCGATTAATTCCAAATTAATTGTTCTCTCTCTTCAAATAGTATTTTATCCCAGATAAAATCTCTCAGTAATTAATCCTAGATTAATTATGTTCAAATCATACGTCATCGGTGAATCTTCAGGAAGCGACCATGAGATCCCTGGATATGTGGCAGTAAATCCGGTCGTCGGACTATCCGAACACGTACGTACCTAGTACTACGTTTTTATCGATTTACGAGACATGGTTGGCTTCTAGCAAAGCACCGTGCCTACCCAATTCTCCAGAAATATTCTTAAAGGAATATATAATCTATGTCAGGCGTAGTATATGTAGTATTGTATATTTCGATCTAGTATCAGATGTCACATGCAAGGCCTGTGGCTGGAATAGTGTATAGCCCCGTACGAAGCTTTTATATCAGATCACTAGTAATTAGTCTCTTTAATCGGATAATCATGACCATGTCATATTATCCCGATGGTTGCAACCCATTAGAGTACCAGTTCTGTATCCCTGCATGATCATCATCTCCATATGACTGAAGTGATATTTCCGTATTGACATCACACCTAATACACTACGATTCTCAATAAACCCAGAAGAGGCGTACACAGAACCTGTTAAAGTCCTGGACGACCAAAACCAAATCGTATTGATTTTCGCAAGTACTAGCGATGCAAGTCTCAGGTTAAGACCAATACACCTACACTGATGCGGATTCCCATAGACACATAGTCATACTACCAATAGGATTCCACGGGGGTCTATCCAGAGCGAAGCTGTTTCCGTACCATCTGTAAACACAACCTCCTATCACACTTGCATAAATATCCAATACTTAAATAAATGAGAACTATTTTGGTACGCTTCCATAACACGCACAAGTGCAATATAGTCTATTCCGCATTATCGATGTCCAGTCTCGATAATACTATGACTAGGGATATTTAATGATTAACCTTTATGGATTGATATTGTCTCATATCTAATAATCTGGAACTAATCATAAGGACTTTTATCATTATATATTTAAGTAATCAAATTACAAAATGATAAAATGCAATTTCCATTGTCACATAGTTAATTTGTACAAAAAACCACAATGTTTTTTCAAATAGTGACGCTATTGGTCATAATTTTCCAACATGATTGTCGCAAGTATTAGCTATGCAAGTCTCAAGTTAAGACCAAATACACTACCCTGATTCGGATTCCCATAAGACAACATAATCAACTACGAATGGGATTCCGAGGGGTCTATCCAGAGCGAAGCTGTTTCCGTACCATCGGTAAACAGAACCTCCTATCACATTTGCATAAGTATCCAATACTTAAATATATGAGAACTATACCGTTAAGCTTCCATAACGCGCACAAGTGCGATACTAGCCTATTCTGTATTATCGATGTCCAGTCTCGATAATACTATGACTAGGGATATTTAATGATTAAACCTTTCGTGGATTAATATTGTCTCATATCTTATTAATCCGGTACTAGGCATATGGACTTTTATCATTTACATATCCAAGTAATCTAATTCCAAAATGATAAAAGGGCAATTTCCTTTGTCACATAGTTAATTTTGTACAAGAACACCATGTCCTTTACAAAATAGTGATGCTATGGGTCATAATTGTCCAACAATCTCCCACTTGGCCTATAGCCAATCACTCAAGTGTCCGACACTTGAACTATGTATGGGTCGCTCATGCTTATGCTGAGATATAGATTTCGCCAGCGGATTTACAAGGTCATCATCTGAGTAATTTATTCGATCATCACATCGCCACGATGTATGATCTCCACGAATCAGATAAAAACTATCGAAGTAATTCCTAATCTAATTAGGAAATTTATTCGATAATTGGATCGTTGATGAGACCGTAATTCTTTAGCCTACGTTGTAGCCCGACTCAGCTGCTAACAGAACTACTTCCTAATCTAATTAGGAATTTTATAGATCCAAAATGCTTCTTCTGTTGCCTTAGCTGCAACAATATAATCCGCTTTGTTGAATCGACAACAATATCTTTCTTGGTAGATATCCAGCTGCTCACTATCCGTTGTTCAAATAAAATACGTACCCTGATTGCGACTCAAAGTTACCTTTACGGTTTGGAAACTTGCAACAGTGAACCCATTCACTTCAAGTTCTCCTTCTTCATAGCTTAAGAAAGCATCCTTAGTTTGTCTAAGATACTTAAGGATGTTCTTAACATCAATCCAGTGACCATCACCTGGTTTGGCCTAATGTGACTCCACATGCTCAAAGTATATGAGACACCACGTCGCGTATATGTCTTTCAATATACGAATTCTTCGGAGAGTGCCAACAACTTTAGATCTATCCCAGTAGATCCTTATTCTAGAATAAATGTTGCCTCTCCCAAGTTTTTATGGAGAATTTTAATGAAAGCCAAGCTTTCACCAATTGTAATATTGGAAGTCACTTCCAAGATATAATATATCACATTATATAGGACA
>SKCR01021610.1:0-17593 GCA_019454045.1 Zanthoxylum bungeanum | reverse complement strand
GGAATTAGCGAAACCGAGCCCGAAAGTGTTTGCGAACACATTCGTATTTTGAAACGAGTAGGATCCGCAAATCACATCGAAGTCTCATTACTTGACACGAATAGATGATGGATGTATGTAGTCCCTTTATGGGACGATACATTGTCTCTATTCTCAATGTAATAAGATGATGCCATGTAATGAATTTTTGGAGGGAAAACCTTTCACGGTTTTGAAGGGTTTTTTTATTAAAAATTCATTTTGGTAAATCATATCTCATCATTGCTTTTTCTTTTTCTTTCTCACGGTTTTTGAAACAACAAAAAAGGGAAAAATGAAAATTGAAAAATGCACTTCTCTCTTCTTTCTCCTCTCTTCTCTCACGCCATTTCTGGTTTTTGTGAAGCAGTGAACTGCCGAAAATAACAAAAGAAATGGAGGGAAGCAAATGTGTTTTGTGGCAAAACAAGAGTGCTAGCACACTCCGAGATCATGCCAAGGTGATAAGGGAAGTATAACCCATGAGCAGGGAACGTTTTGATGAAGCTTGAAGCTCGTTTTTGATGTTCAAAATGGCGCAAAACAGACCACCAAACTGCTGCAGTGGGCGCACATGAGCAGTGGGCAGTGAGCAGAATTTCAGTTCGTTTTTGTTGCCAAATTGTCTCTCAACCGCTCGATGTAAGTATTCCGCACTTCCGTCGTTGTATTCGCTTATGATCATGCTTGAGTTTTGATCTTGGGACCTATAGAAACTCCAACAATGGCATCAAGAGCTTAGGTTAAAAGCATGAAAATGTTAGGGCTAAAATTGGGCAAACTTGAATTTGAGCATGATAATTAAATTGGATGGATTTGTATGCTTAATTGTGTTTGAATTGAAGATTGACATGGTCAATTTTAAGAAAAATGGATTGGATCTTTTTTCCCCCAAATTCCACCTTGGCCGAAAATTTGATGATTAAATTGTCTTGGGATTTTTTGATTTTTGACAATTGGGTGTGTTGGAAATCATTTGGGATGATGATTTGATATCGATTGTAGAATCAATTGGATTGAATTCGAATCGGATGTAAAATCCCCAAATTGCCAAAATGTCATAAAGCTTGAAATTGGGTAAATTGATTTAAGCATGCAATTATGAATTGGATGATAAAGTATGCTTGAATGTATTTTAATTGATGATTGGTTGGATCAATTGTTGAGTTCTAATATATGTCCCAAGATCAACAAATCAAGCAAGAAAACGAGTATGAACATATCAAAGGAGTAAGGCGGAAACATAACTCACATTGATCGGTTTTATTGCGAAGTACAAGATGCGTTTTTTCTTCTTCATTGTGCAGCTCGGCAGTGAGCTTCTGTGACAGTGGACTGCACGGTTTTGGGGTGTCTTCCTCCTTGTTCATTCGGCCATGGATGTCACCATTGAAGCTCCAAGCTTCAAGCTTTCCATGCTCACAAATTCGTTTCCCTATCACCATAATATAACCCAAGGTGTGCTAGCACTTGTTCATCTTCCTTGCTTCTCCATTTGATTCGGTCATACCAAATATTTTGAGAAGAAATCGGCTTGAAGCCGTGAGAGGGAGAAGAGAGAAAGATGAAGGGTTTTTTGGCTCCAAAAGCCTAAAACCGTAAAAGACCAAAAGCAATGAGAGAGATTCACGTGATGACACAAATGGCCCAAAAAACGGAACAATACTAGAGAGAGAGAAAGTGTTAAAATGCTTTTTATATTTTCCAAAATTAAACAAAAGCATTTACCACATTTTACTTTTCAAAAAGCCAAGTCAAAGGTCAAAAGCAAAAGCAAAAAGCAAAAAGCTTTCAATCAACTTTTCACCTATCACTTCTACTTTTACTTTAAGTCACATCACATCACTTTAATAAAGTGACATGTTGTCAAGTCACATCACTCAAAGTGACAATTGATTTGGACGCATGATGTGACTAACGATTTGACGCTTGATGTGACTTGCGTGCCGCGCTCGAATTCGAAATGCGAATGCGCTCGCAATCAATTTCGGGCTCGGGTTCGCTAATTCCAAATTAACGAATTTTCCGTCGCGTCGTAATTAAATGATTACGCCTAGCGAAATCACTATTCACGTCGCTAACGAATTAATTCTAAATTAATTCGTTCGCCCGAATTAAAATCCAATTTTAATTTCACGTCGAAATCCAATATCTTATAATATATCGATATATTATTTTATCGATTAATTCCAAATTAATCGTTCTCTCTCTTTAATTAATATTTTATCCCAGATAAAATATCTCCGAATTAATCCCAGATTAATTTCTCTCTCTTCTAATTAATCCTAGATTAATCAAAGTGCGAGTTATACATCATCGGTGAATCTTCAGGAAGCGACCCATGAGATCTCCGGATATGTTGGCAGTAAATACGGTCGTCGGACTACCCGAACACGTAAGTTACCTCGTACTATGTTTATACCGATTTACAAGACAAGGTTGGCTTCTAGCAAAGCGCCATGCCTACCCAATTCTCCAGAAATATTCTTACAGGAATATATAGATCTGTATCAAGCGTAGTATACCGTAGTATTGTGTATATCGGCCCAGTATCGGATAGTCACGTGCTAGGGCTGGGGCTGGATAAGTGTCTGCCCCGTCCGAAGCACTGTCGGATGTCTAGTAACTAGTCTCTATAATCGGATATACATGACCTTGTCATAATATCTCGATGGCCGGCCAGCACTTAAGAGCACTAATACCATATCCTGCGTGACATCATCTCCACTATAACTGAAGTGATACTTCCGTCTCGACATCACACCCAATACACTACGACTCTCTGATAAACCCAGAAGCGGTGTACGCAGAGCCGGGTTAAAGCCATGTACCACCAAGACCAAAGTCTACCGATTATCGCAAGTATTAGCGATGCAAGTCTCAGGTTAAGACTATACACACCTACCTGATTTCGGCCTCCCATAGAAACATAGTCATAATACCAATGGGATTCCGAGGGGTCTATCCAGAGCGAAGCTGTTTCCCGTACCATCGGTGAAACACAACCTCCTATCGCACTTGCATAAGTATCCAATACTTAAATATATGAGAACTATGCCGTTGTGCCCTCACAACGCGCACAAGTGCAATACTAGCCTATTCCGCATTATCGATGTCCTGTCTCGATAATACTCCAGCTAGGGATATTTAATGATTAATCCTTCGTGGACTGATACTGTCTCATATCATCTCAATCCAGGAACTAATCATGGACCTCTCTTCATTTATACATCTATGGTGATCTAATCACAAATGAAGAGAGTGCAATTTCCTTGTCACATAGTTAATTTGTACAACAACACCGTGATCTGTACAAATAGTGACGCTATGGGTCATATTATCCAACAATCTCCCACTTGGCACATAGCCAGTCACTCGAGTGTAACACCCGAACTATGTACGGTTCACTCAAATTGCTGAGGAATGGGTTTCGTCAGCGGATTTGCGTAATTATCTTTTGACGCGATTTATACGATCATCACATCGTCATGATGTATGATCCGAACGAATCAGATGAATATAGAAGTATATATCTGGATCGTCGATGAGACCTTTAATTCCTTAGCTTGTGCTGACGCCTAGCTCAGCTGCTAAAAGAACTATATCTAATCTAATTAGATTTATTATCGATCAAATGGCTTCTATTGTTGCCTCAGCTGCAGCAATAATCCGCATTTGTTGTTAATTCGGCAACAGTTATCTTGCTCGGAATATTTCCAGCTTGACTGTCCCAGTGTTCAAACTTTATAGTACCGTAGTATTTACCGGTTTGGAAACTTGCAGCAGTGATCCTAGTCACTTCAAGTTCTCTACTCCATAGTTTAAGACAACATCTTTAGTTCTCTAAGATACTAATAGATGTCCTTAACTTCAATCCAATGACTATCACTTGGATTGTCCTGATTGTGACTCCATATGCTCAAAGCGTATGAGACACCCTATCAAGTACATTTTAAATGTACAATTTCCAGAGAGTGTTAACAACTCCAAATCTATCCCTGTAGATCTTTATTCCTTGAATAAAGGTTGTTACTCCCCAGAATTCCACGGAGAATTTCTTATGAAAGCCAAGCTTTCAGCAATTGCTTATGGGAATTTCATTTCAAGAAATGAATATTATCATTATTTTACAGGACATTCATGTCAGTGCACTCCCACTAACCCTTTTATACAAAGAATCATTTCGTTTTGAATTAAATCATACTCCATTATGATTACATCAAAACGACAATTCCTAGAACCTATGCTTGCTTCAATCCAAACATGGATCGAATAACCTACGAACCTTGTTTGCTTGTTATTGTACGATAAAACCGACAGGATGTTATAAACATCCTCCGAAAGGTTTCCTTTTCAGGAAAGCGATTTTCCGTTAAGCTGTCATATTTCATAAATGAAATACACAGCTTTAGCAAGCATTATCCAAATGGATTTACCATGGCAACAGGTAAAAGGTTTCGTCAGAATCAACACAATGTTGATAACTCTACCTTTCTTTAAAGCCTAGCTTTGTACGTTGTATGTTGCCTTCCATGTATGTCTTCCTTGAAGACTTATAAAGTACCAATAGGCACAATGCTTATGGTACATCAACTAGTATCCCAAACTTTGATATACATGGAATCCATTTTGGGATTCATGACACTTTGTCATAATAGGGAGTCGATACCTTGTATCACTACTCATACGTAATCAGTTGGTATACCTTAAAAGATTAACATCTTTATGAGGTGAGATCAGAAACCCATACCCCATGTTGTTTTCTGACTCTCTCTGATCTACGCGGTTCTTGTGTACTCGAAGATTAATGGTATAGATTCATCATAGATGAACTATTTGTGTTCCATTAAGGACTTCGTGCCTTGAACAGTATTACTTCGATTTTCATCGAGTATCACTATCCTCCCACTGACCACTGCATATCGGTATTCCTCTCAGGAAAACCGCATGGTGAGCAACAATCACATTGTTCTCATGTGAGATTTATAAGTACTATACTTATGGTTTCCCTTAGGATAACCTTATTGGCACTTATCCAATTTGGGTCCTTAGTTTGGTATTATCCAAACATATGCCTAGCATCCCAAATAGTCAGGAATGAGAAACCCGGTTTCTTTCCCGTTCATATCTAATATGTAATCTGTCAAACAGATTATGATGGAACTTTATTCTAAATAAGTTATTGCACTGTTAAAACTTATCCGTTGAAGGAAATAGTAGCTCAGAGCGACTCATGATTAGCCTTATCATGCTAACATGATTCGGTTAATCCGTTCGGACACACCGTCACTTTGACGTGTTCCGGGAGGAGTCCTCATTTGAAAGAATACTATACTCTTTCAAGTATATAAGAAACTTATTGCTTAAGTATTTTCCATTACGGTCTTACCGTCACGGTATAATACTATAGCCGATCTGTTTGTCTATTTCGTGTCGAAACTCTAAAAGTTTCTGATTTGTGTTCTTCAAAAGAAACACATAACCATAACGTGATGCCACATCCGTTAAGGTCACGAAATATTCATGTTCACATCTAGCCTAGCTAGATATGGGCCCACAAACTTCACCATGAATAGGGCTAACAGATCGGTGGCCTTTTTACTATTACTTAGTAAATAGTATTTTAGGTACTTTACCTAATAAACTAGATTCGCAGACCTTATTTGAATAGTCAAATCAGTTCCTAGTATCCACTCTTCAAAAGTGTGGATATACGAGTCTTGTAAAATTGTGTCCTAGACAACAATGCCACAAAAAGTCTCTATTGATCAAATCAATTTGAGCTATTTATTTGTCAATTTATATGTTTGAGATTTTAATTATATTCAAAATATAAATTCTGTTATTCACATCTAATGTGTTTATCTCAGTATCATCTTTATATAATAAAACACTTTAGTGTTCTAGAATATAAAGGTTTATCCGCAACGGTTAAACACTGATATAGAGATAATGTCTCTAGTCAACTAGTTACACTATAACAGTTCCTAATTTAAGTACAACCCCGAAGGGTAGTTCCTAAACTTAGGTATCTACGGTCGAAATTGCGACTTTCGTCCCGTTTCCGATTCGCAGAGCAATCTCAACTTGAAGTCAGTATCCTGCTCAAAGCAGATTCTGAACATCAATACATATATTTTATGTACCACACTAAGTATTTAAAATCTAATTTCAATACTAGCTGTGAACATAACTAAGACAAACATTTTTAAAGTAAGAGCCTTTCCCTTTCTTTAATTCCTTCGTGTCTGCCATATCCAAATGGTAGTCACTTTGGGATATGTCAATTATCCTTTTCAATATTTCAGAAACCTTAGGCCAAGCCTTGGGTTTTTAGAATATTGAAACGATGTGCACCTCGTGCTACATGCCCAATTGCAAACTTTGACTTATATGAATAATCAATTAATTCTCCCAAGAATTATAAATTGCAATTTTAATACTTCTTAAATCTAAAATTAGATTTATGACAAGTATATTAAATTAAGCATTAAAGTCATCATCACATAAATCTTCCAAAGATTTTATTCTCTACTTATTTTGCTTAATTTTGGGCTTAAGATATAATAAGTTATTTTATCAAATAAAGTAACCTATTTTTATTCCCAATTTGAAAATTAAATCATTTAAAATATTTTAATCCCAGATTATATTTTAAATATCCAACTTTTCAATTTTATCTTGATTACAATAGTCCAACTATTTAATCAACGATTAGTGGTACTATATATATTATAATGATTATAATAGTCCAAATATATAATCAAATATAATCCAAATTAATTAACCTCAATTACATTGATTACTATAATCCAATTATAAAATCAACTGTAAACTGAAATTAATTAATTCAAATATATTGATTAATATAATCCAATTATATATAATCAAGTATAATACAGTCCAACTGTTTATTAAAACAACAATTTAATATTAGTCTAACTAACATTTAATCTAATGACGAAATAATTTAAATGAGCGCGTATGGCGAGTAATTGAACGAGTATTGCAAATTCAATTCTTGCCTCCCACTATTTTCGTCGAGCCTCTAACCCTCTGTCGAGTACTCGGGAAACCGTGTTTCCTAGTGGGCTAGGATCCCGTTAAATATCACACAATCTTGACTTTGGCCAACAAATTGTATGATAATTAACTAGGTAGATCTCGAAGATCAATTGGATCTCATCCAACTCCTAGATCCAGTAGGTGGAGATCCAAGTCCCAAACATATATCTTATATATGCCTATACATCTAATGTATACCCTAACCTTTTTCCTCTGAATCAACTAGGCCTTGGCTTTGGCACAACAAACCTAGTGATCCCAGTCAAGCGCGGACCCATTGACATGGAAGCTTCGTAATCAATGTCAATGGACAAGAAGTGGTCTTGACTTTGGCCAACAAACCACAACTTGGACACGACATCGATATGGAACAAAGCCTCGTGATTCAAACACATCTTTGACGGACAAGGGCTTGACTTTGGCCAACAACCCATGCCAATCTAGGATCTTGAGCAAGAATCACTCAATGGAAGGAAAAGACGCATGATATTTTATGAGGGCTTTTCGCGTGCAAATTGGTAACCAATTTATTATCTTTGTTAAGGTCTCATCATCATACACCCTTAAACATGTATTCTAAACACATAATAAAGCGCATATGTAAAATAATAATGATATGCGGATGGATATTTTACACATTGATCTAGATCAAATCTCTCACTTCTCTCTCCCGCTAGCACTAATATTTCTTCTACCCGTTACACTACACTTCTAAAGAAACCTTATATACATAGATGGGAATAGGTGAGAAGAGAATACAAAGAATAGGAGATAAGGCTGGACTCGCAGGTCCAATTAATAAATCAATTTATTACAATTTCCAAAATCGCCCCACCCAGCTAATATCCATCCGATATACATTATTCAAACATCACAACCATGTATTCATACAAGCATGTTATCAATCAATCAATCCAATTAATTAATCTGATAATTAGTGATCATCCAATGTTCAAACAAACGATTTGATTTTTGCTCGAGTCAAACTCGTTTTGCGAATAAGTACTCAAAGTACGAATTCTGAATTAAATTAGACTACATAATTAAATCCAATTTAATACGCATTTAATTCTAATTCACTATTTAATTCCAAATTAAATATTACACTTTTATTAACGAACCTTTACGACTTAAATTCCAAATTTAATCGCAACGGGTCTCAAAGCCCGATTAACATCTAATGTTTATTTAATTAAAGTCCAATGGGCTTTTAATTAATTTCTATAAGGCGTGGACTTTTGGTCAACTCGGGTCAAACCGAAGAACCAAAATCCAATCCGGGAGTTACCCCATAAGCCTTTAAATTAATTTTGGCCCATTAGGCCCAATTAAATAATTAAGGTCCATTAAGTCATAATTGGACTTTATGGATTCGGTTTTGGGCCTAATTGGATCCAACCAATTTTGCCTAAACCCAACTTTGTTACAACAAAGCCCAAAAGCCCAATTACAACCTAACAAGCCCAATTTCCAAAATCAAGCCCAAATTAATTAACTTATAAAATTCCAAATTTCACAATTAATTAATCTAAGTGTAATACACAATCAATTACCCAATTAACATTTCTAAAACATCAATTAGTTAATTAATCATGCACTTTAACAACCAAATAGTGTCCAACACAATTCAATTAAAATCAAACCCAATTTACATGCTTTCAAGTCTCGGCAATTAGGGGTTTTTCAATCGATTCAGTTTCAATCCAATTGAGTCCACAATCATAATTTACCAAATCAATTCAACTCATCCAATGAATCAAACAACAAAATCACAATGAATTTCATGTCCAATTGAATTCGGTCAACCCACTTTATAAGGGGAAAATTGTTCCAAATCAAAATTCAATTCAATTGAACTTCAAAACAACATTACCCAATTGTTTTAAGTCATCCAATGATCAAACAAAACAAAATTACCAAGACATTAGGGTTATCCAATTTTCGGCCATGCCTCCAATTTGGGGAAAATTGATCCAATCCAATTTTCTTGAAATTGATCACACACAATCTCAATTAAAACATGTTTAAGCATACTTAAACATCCAATTTAATTAAAACATGCTCAAACACATTTTACCCAATTTCAAGTTACATGTTCAACCTAAAGAATTGGGGAAAATTGATCCAATCCAATTTTCTTGAAATTGATCATGCACAACTTCAATTAATCAACATACAAGCATACTTAATCAACCAATTCAACCAAATCATGCTTCAATTGATTTTACCCAATTTGTCATGCCCAAAATTTGGAAAATTGAATCCAATCCGATTTCATGAAATTGATCATGCACAATCTCAATTAAACATCATCCAAGCATGCTTAAATAATCAATTTAACCAAAACAAGTCAAAATCGATTTTGCCCAAATAAACCCTAACTTTTTTATGCTTGATAATAGCTCAAGATACCATTGTTGAGTTCTAATATATGTCCCAAGATCAACAAATCAGCAAGAAAACGAGTAGAACACATCAAAGGAGTAAGGCGGAAACATAACTCACATGATCGGTTTTTATTGCGAAGTACAAGATGCGTTTTTTCTTCATTTATGCAGCTCGGCAGTGAGCTTCTGTGACAGAGGACTGCACGGTTTGGGGGTTGTCTTCCTCCTTGTCCATTCGGCCATGGATGTCACCATTGAAGCTCCAAGCTTCAAGCTTTCCATGCTCACAAATTCGTTTCCCTATCACCATAATATAACCCAAGGTGTGCTAGCACTTGTTCATCTTCCTTGCTTCTCCATTTGATTCGGTCATACCAAATATTTTGAGAAGAAATCGGCTTGAAGCCGTGAGAGGGAGAAGAGAGAAAGATGAAGGGTTTTTTGGCTCCAAAAGCCTAAACCCGTGAGACCAAAAGCAATGAGAGAGAGTCACGTGAATGACACAAAATGGCCAAAAAACGTGAACAATACTAGAGAGAGAGAAAGTGTTAAAATGCTTTTTATATTTTCCAAATTAAACAAAAGCATTTACCACATTTTACTTTCAAAAAGCAAAGTCAAAAGTCAAAAAGCAAAGCAAAAAAGCAAAAAGCTTTCAATCAACTTTTCACCCATCACTTCTACTTTTACTTTAAGTCACATCACATCACTTTAATAAAGTAAAATGTTGTCAAGTCAATCACTCAAAGTGACAATTGATTTGACGCATGATGTGACTATGATTTGACGCTTGATGTGACTTGCGTGCCGCGCTCGAATTCGAAATGCGAATGCGCTCGCAATCAATTTCGGGCTCGGGTTCGCTAATTCCAAATTAACGAATTTTCCATCGCGTCGTAATTAAATGATTACGCCTAGCGAAATCACTATTCACGTCGCTAACGAATTAATTCTAAATTAATTCGTTCGCCCGAATTAAAATCCAATTTTAATTTCGCGTCGAAATCCAATTTCTTATAATATATCGAATATATTATTTTATCGATTAATCCAAATTAATCGTTCTCTCTCTTTAATTAATATTTATCCCAGATAAAATATCTCTGCCAATTAATCCAATATTAATTTTCTCTCTCTTCTAATTAATCCTAGATTAATCAAAGTGCG
The DNA here is from genome assembly GCA_019454045.1 of Zanthoxylum bungeanum. Lineage (NCBI taxonomy): Eukaryota > Viridiplantae > Streptophyta > Magnoliopsida > Sapindales > Rutaceae > Zanthoxylum > Zanthoxylum bungeanum. The sequence goes on along the minus strand of SKCR01021610.1, from coordinate 6,956 downwards.
AGTTATACATCATCGGTGAATCTTCAGGAAGCGACCCATGAGATCTCCGGATATGTTGGCAGTAAATACGGTCGTCGGACTACCCGAATACATAAGTACCTCGTACTACGTTTATACCGATTTACAAGACAAGGTTGGCTTCTAGCAAAGCGCCATGCCTACCCAATTCTCCAGAAATATTCTTACAGGAATATATAGATCTGTATCAATCGTAGTATACCGTAGTATTGTGTATATCGGCCCAGTATCGGATAGTCACGTGCTAGGGCTGGGGCTGGATAAGTGTCTGCCCCGTCCGAAGCACATTCGGATGTCTGGTAACTAGTCTCTATAATCGGATATACATGACCTTGTCATAATATCTCGATGGCCGGCCAGCATTTAAGAGCATTAATACCGTATCCTGCCTGACATCATCTCCATATAACTGAAGGATACTTCCGTCTCGACATCACACCCAATACACTACGACTCTCTGATAAACCCAGAAGCGGTGTACGCAGAGCCGGTTAAAGCCCTGTACCACCAAGACCAAAGTCTACCGATTATCGCAAGTATTAGCGATGCAAGTCTCAGGTTAAGACTATACACACTACCTTGATTTCGGCCTCCCATAGAAACATAGTCATAATACCAATGGGATTCCGAGGGGTCTATCCAGAGTGAAGCTGTTTCCCGTACCATCGGTGAAACACAACCTCCTATCGCACTTGCATAAGTATCCAATACTTAAATATATGAGAACTATGACGTTGTGCCCTCACAACGCGCACAAGTGCAATACTAGCCTATTCCGCATTATCGATGTCCTGTCTCGATAATACTCCGGCTAGGGATATTTAATGATTAATCCTTCGTGGACTGATACTGTCTCATCATCTCAATCCAGGAACTAATCATATGGACCTCTCTTCATTTATACATATATGGTGATCTAATCACAAATGAAGAGAGTGCAATTTCCTTGTCACATAGTTAATTTGTACGACAACACCGTGATCTGTACAAATAGTGACGCTATGGGTCATATTATCCAACATCAATTTGATTAAAAATTGTTTGGAACAAATTTCCCCAATTTGAGTATCTTGGCCGAATAGGTATAGTGCCCTAAATGTCTTGGAATTTTGTTTCGTTGATCATTGGATGACTTGAAACGATTAGAAGTGTTGATTTAATGTCGATTGTGTGTTTAATTGGATTGAAACGAATCGGACATAAATCACTCCCTTGGCCGAGACACTTAAAGAGCATGTATATGGGTTTGATTTTAATCAAAATGTGTTGGACATGTGATGATGAAAATGAGCATGATTAATTGTATGAATTGATGTTTTAGAAATGTTAATTTGGGTGATTAATCATGATATACACTTTAGGTAATTAAATTGCGAAATTGGATTTTGTGTAATTTAATTAATTGGGCTAATTTTGGAAATTGAGCTTGAATTGTTGTTATTGGGCTTATTGGCTTTGTTGTACAAAGTTTGTTTTAGGCAAAATTGGTTGGATCCAATTGGGCCCAAAACCGCATCCATAAAGCCCAAATGCAACAATGGACCTTTATGATTTAATTGGGCCTATGGGCCAAAATTAATTTAAAGGCTTATGGGGTAAATCCCGGATTGGACTTGGTTGCGGTTTGACCCGAGTTGACCAAAAGACCACGCCTTAAGAAATTAATTAAAAGCCCATTAGACTTTATTAAATTAATATTGGATATTAATCGGGCTTTGAGACCCGTAGCGATTAAATTTGGAATTTAAGTCGAAAAGGGTTTATTATTAAAGTGTGTTATTTAATTTGGAATAAATAGTCAATTAGAATAAATACAAATTGAATTGGATTTAATTGTGTAGTTTAATTTAATTCGGGAATTCGTACTTTAAGTACTTATTCGCAAAAACGAGTTTGACTCGAACAAAAATCAAATCGTTGTTTGAACATTGGATGATCACATAATTATCAGATTAATTAATTTGATTAGATTGATTGATAGCATGCTTATATGAGTGAATACATGGTTGTGATGCATGAATAATGTATATCTGATGGATATTAGATGGGTGGGGCAATTTTAGAAATTGTTGTAATAAATTCGATTTATTAAATTGGACCTGCGAGTCCAGCCTTATCACCTCTATTTCTTTGTATTCTCTTCTCATCTATTCCCCTCAATGTAATGAGGTTTCTTTAGAAGTGTTGTGTAACGGGTAGAAGTAGTACAAGTGCTAGCTTGAGTGAGATAGGGAGAGATTTGATCTAGGATCAATGTAAAGTATCCATCCGCATATCATTATTGTTTATTTCATACTCGCTTTATTATGTGTTTAGAATGCATGTTTAAGGGTGTATGATGATGAGACCTTAATAAAGATAACTAAATTGGTAGCCAATTTGCACGCGAAAAACCCTCGTTAAATATCAAGCGTTTATTTTCCTTCCATTGAGTGATTCTTACTCAAGATCTGAGATTGGCAGGGGTTGTTGGCCAAGTCAAGCCCTTGTCCGTCAAAGATGTGTTTTAATCACGAGGCTTTGTTCCATATCGGTGTCGTGTCCAAGTTGTGGTTTGTTGGCCAAAGTCAAGACCACTTCTTGTCCATTGACATTGATTACGAAGCTTCCATGTCAATGGGTCCGCGCTTGACTGGGATCACTAGGTTGTTGTGCCAAAGCCAAGGCCTAGTTGATTCACAGAGGAAAAAGGTTAGGGTATCATTAGATGTATATGCAATATAAAGATATATGTTTGGGACTTGGATGTCCACCTACTGGATCTAGGAGTTGGATGAGATCCAATTGATCTTCGAGATCTACCTAGTTAATTATCATACAATTGTTGGCCAAAGTCAAGATTGTGTGATATTTAACGGGATCCTAGCCCACTAGGAAACACGGTTTCCCGAGTACTCGACAGAGGGTTAGAGGCTCGACGAAAAATAGTGGGAGGCAAAAATTGAATTTGCAATATTCGTTTCAATTACTCGCCATACGCGCTCATTCAAATATTTTATCGTAATATTAAATGTTAGTTGGACTAATATTTAAATTGTTGTTTTAATAATCAGTTGGACTGTATTATACTTGATTAATATAATTGGATTATATTAATCAATATATTTGATTAATTAATTTGAGTTTACAGTTGATTTTATAATTGGATTATAGTAATCAATGTAATTGAGGTTAATTAATTTGGATTATATTTGATTATATAGTTGGACTATTATAATCATTATAATATATATAGTACCACTAATCGTTGATTAAATAGTTGGACTATTGTAATCAAGATAAGAAATTGAAAAATTGGATATTTAAAATATAATATGGGATTAAAATATTTTCAAATGATTTAATTTTCAAATTGGGAATATAATAGGTTACTTTTTTTTGATAAAATAACTCATTATACCTTACGCCCAAAATTAAGCAAAATAAGTAGAGCATAAAATCTTTGGAAGATTTGTGATGATGACTTTAATGCTTAATTTAATATACTTGTCATAAATCTAATTTTAGATTTAAGAAGTATTAAAATGCAATTTATAATTCTTGGAGAATTAATTGACTATTCTAGAGGAGATAGAGTCAAAGTTTGCAATTGGGGATGTAGCACGAGGTGCACATCGTTTCGATATTCTAAAAACCCAAGGCTTGGCCAAGGTTCCTAAAATATGAAAAGGATAATTGACATATACCAGTGACTACCATTTGGATATGGAAGACACAAGGAATTAAAGAAAGGGCGAGGCTCTAACTTTAAAAATATTTGTCAAAGTTTGTTCACTACTAGTATTGAAATTAGATTTTAATACTTACTTAGTGTGGTACATAAAATATATGTATTGATGTTCAGAATCTGCTTTGAGCAGGATACTGACTTCAAGCTGAGATTGCTCTGCGAATCGGAAACGGGACGAAAGTCGCTGTTTCGACCGTAGATACCTAAGTTTAGGAAACTACCCTTTGGGTGTGTACTTAAATTAGGAACTGTTATAATGTAACTAGTTTGACTAGAGACATTATCTCTATATCAGTGTTTAATCCATTGTGGATAAACCTTTATATTCTAGAACACTAAGTGTTTCATTATATAAAGATGATACTGAGATAAATACATTAGATGTAAATAACATAATTTATATTTTGAATATAATTAAAATCTCAAACATATAAAATGACAAATAAATAGCTCAAATTGATTTGATCAATAGAGACTTATTTGTGGCATTGTTGTCTGGGACACAATTAAACAAGACTCGTATATCCACACTTTTGAAGAGTGGGTACTAGGACTGATTTGACTATTCAAATAAGGTCTGCAAATCTAGTTTATTAGGTAAAGTACCTAAAATACTATTTACTTGGTAATAGTATAAGGGCCACCGATCTGTTAGCCCTATTCATGGTGAAATAAGTGGGCCCATATCTAGCTAGGCTAGATGTGAACATGAATATTTCGTGACCTTAACGGATGTGGCATCACGTTATGGTTATGTGTTTCTTTTGAAGAACACAATTCGGAAACTTTTGAGTTTCGACACAAAGTAGATAAACAGATCGGCTATAGTATTATTCCGCCACGGTAAGACCATAATGAAAATACTTAAGCATTAAGTTTCATACATACATGAAAGAGTATGGTATTCTTTCAGATGAGGACTCCTCCCGAGACACGTCAGTTAGACGGTGTGTCCGAACTAAAAACTGAATTTTGTTGGACAAGATAAGGTTTATCACGAGTCGCTCTGAGCTATCATTTCCTTCAAACAGGATATGTATTAACAGTGCAAAACTTATTTAGAATAAGGTTCCATATAAATCTGTTTGACAGATATCATATAGGATATGAACAGGAAAGAAACGGGGTTTCTCACTCCTAATAATTTGGGTATGCTAGGCATAACGTTTGGATGATACCAAACTAAAAACCCAAATTGGATTAGTGCCAAATAGGGTTATCCTAAGGGAAACCTTAAGTATAGTACTTATAAATCTCACATGAGAACAATATGATTGTTGCTCACCATGCGGTTAACCTGAGAGGAATACCGATATGCAGTGTCAGTGGGAGGATAGTGATACTCGATGAAAATTGGAGTAATACTATTCAAGGCACGAAGTCCTTAATGGAACATAAACAGTTCATCAATGATGAATCTGTACCATTAATCTTCGAATACACAAGAACAGGTAGATCGAATAGAGTCAGAAAACAACCTAGGGTATGGGTTTCTGATCTAACCTCATAAAGATGTAAATCTTATTGAGGAATACCAACCGACTACATACGAGGAAATGATACAAGGTATCAACTCCCTATTCATGGCAAAGTGCCATGAGTCCAAAATGGATTCCATGTATAACAACTATTTTGGATACTGGTTGTTGTACCACAAGGCATTGTGCCTATTGGTACATTAAACGTCTTCAAGGAAGACATACATGGAAGGCAACATACCAACGTACAAAGCTAGGCTTATAACGAAAAGGTATCGTTATCAACATTGTGTTAATAATGATTCATCCTTTTACCTGTTGCCATGGTAAATCCATTTTGAAGATGCTTGTTGATAACTGCATATTTCATTTATCAAATGTGTCAGTTACATATCAAAATCGCTTTCCTGAAAAGGAAACCTCTTGGAGGATGCTTACAACATCTGACGATTTTGTATAACCGACAAACAGGTTTGCGGGTTATTCGATCCATGTTTTTTGGATTGAAGCAAGCATAAGGTTATGGGAACTGACGTTTTGAAATAATCATAATGGTTTATGATTTCACTCAAAACGAAGTAATTCTTGTATATATATAATGAGGTTAGTGGGAGAGGGCACTGACAATGAAATTCCCATAAAACAATTGGTGAAAGCTTGGCTTTCATGGATATTCTTTCAATAGAAATTCTCCGTAGAATTCTGGGGACTAACAACCTTTATTCAGTTCAAGGAATAAAGATCTACTGGGATAGATTGGAGTTGTTAACACTCTCTGGAAAATTGTACATTTAAAATGTACTTGTATTGGTGTCTCATACGCTTCGAACATATGGAGTCATGATCGGGTCAATCCAAGTGATAGTCACTGGATTGAAGTTAAGAACATCTGTTAGTATCTTAGAGAACTAAAGATGTTATCTTAAACTATGGAGAAGGAGAACTTGAAGTGACTGGGATCACTGCTGCAAGTTTCCAAACAGTTAAATACTGCGGTACTATAAAGTTTGAATAACGGGACAGTGAGCTGGAAATCTTCCGAGCAAGATAATTGTTGCTGAATAAACAACAAATGCGGATTATTGCTGCAGCTGAGGCAGCAATAGAAGCCATTTGGGTCGAAATAAATCTAATTAGATTAGATATAGTTCTGTTAGCGGCTGAGCTAGGCGTCAGCACAGGCTAAGGAATTAAAGGTCTCATCGACGATCCAGATATATACTTCGATATTCATCTGATTCGTTCGGATCATACATCATGGCGATGTGATGATCGTGTAAATCGCGTTAGACGATAATCAAAAGCAAATCCGCTGACGAAAACCTTTCCTCAGCATTTAAGCGAAACCGTACATAGTTCGGTGTGGGACACTTGAGTGACTGGCTATGTGCCAAGTGGGAGATTGTTGGACAAAATGACCTAGCGTCACTATTTGCACAGATCATTGTGTTGTTGTAGCAAATTAACTATGTGACAAGGAAATTGCACTCTCATCATTTGTGATTAGATCACCATTAATGTATATAATGAAGAGAGGTCCATATGATATAGTTCCTGGATTGAGAATGATATGAGACAGTATCAATCCCCGAAGGATTAATCATTAAATATCCCTAGCCGGAGTATTATCGAGACTGGACATCGATAATGCGGAATAGGCTAGCACTGCACTTGTGTGCGTTGTGAGGGCACAATGGCATAGTTCTCATATATATAAGTATTGGATACTT
>SKCR01021609.1:0-17502 GCA_019454045.1 Zanthoxylum bungeanum | reverse complement strand
CTGCATGCAGTGGGCGTCCTTGGCAGTGAGCAAAGTGACTTCATTCGTCTTCAAATCGTCCCAACCGATCGATGTGAGTATTCCGCTACCTCCGTTGATTGTATTCACACATATGTTCATGCTTTTTTGATGATCTTGGGACCTAACTAGAAACCAACAGAAAGATCCCTTAGGGAGGGGTTAAAACCCTTTACCACGATTGCTTTGCCGCGCCGGTGATTGTGTGTCGGATTGGATGTAAGATGTGTTCAATCGGGCATACTTGGTTTTGATATGATTGGCTCTATTTTTGTATGTGTGATGTGACGCGCATGGGCTTAGTATGTTGGTCTAAAGGTCCTCTCTTTGAGAGACCAAGAGCCCAAAATGCCACCTTTACGGCAGTACTTCGCCGCGCCCCTTTATTTTGTTGTTTATGTATTGCGTCCCATTTCATGCATCAGGTATGTTCCCGTTCGAAGCGTTTACGAACGCAACTCGAACGCGCATACATTTTGCCTTATCATGCATCAGGTCTCACTTTCGTTCGAACGCGTTCACGAACGCCATACGAACGTGAGCATTCTGTTTCACTTCCGTTCGAACGCGTTCACGAACGCCATACGAACGTGAGCATTCTGTTTCACTTCCGTTCGAACGCGTTAACAAACGCCATACGAACGTGAGCATTCTGTTTTATTTCCGTTCGAACGCGTTAACAAACGCCATACGAACGTGAGCATTCTGTTTCATTTCCGTTCGAACGCGTTTACGAACGCTACACGAACGCGAACACACTGAAATAAGACATATTCATCACATGCCACGTATAATTGTTTCTTAGGTGATTTTTTATGGAACCACACATAGTCATTCTTATCTTTGTGCACATAATAATGAAAAGCATGTTTATTCCATTAGTTGCGTCGTTTTCCTTAGTCTTGATTTAACGCATTACGATTCATATGCCTATGCCATGATGACTTTGGAGTATTTTTCTTGTGATATATCGGATGGAAACCCAGAAATAAATTCCGTAGCCGATTCCAAATGGACGATAATGCGGTCTGTACTTGGGATACAATTCCACGTATCACTTGGAAAAGTGCTCACATGTATGCTTGTGCGGATATTATGTATGCTTGTGTGTTTCATGAATATGATATGCTGAATGAAGTTGTATGTTCATTGTTACTTTGAGGTATTTTTAGGCATGTGTTATTAGATATGAGATATATGTGAAATGTATGTATGAGTGTCATTTTGTACCCATGAATATAGAAGCATGATATTCTTAGGAATAAGTGTTACTTAAGCCTGATTAAATTATTATGTAAATCCTTTCATACAAATGGCATAAGTAAGGGACCATTCCGAACCCAACGGTTTGAGGTCTTCCCTTGCGAGGGGTGAGTGCGGCCTTAAATCTCATTTTCCCGGTTCACACCGGGTGGCGACTCCATTATTCTCTGGTTTAGTCCCCGTGGCTACTCCGTACTCCCGACCGGGCCGCGAGCCCGGGACAGCATGCGTCGCCCTAGATTTTTGTGTTCCCACACCTATGTGTTCCCAAAAAATTCTGGATTGAAAACAAAATAAATCGAGCCTCGTTTCACCAACAATATGCGCGGCAGTGAGCAAAAAGTATGCTCACTGTCGTGGATCTAAGGAAAGGGAAGGAGATGTATTTTGGTTCAACACTAAAAGGACTTATGTGCTATGTCTCGCAACCAACGGAAAATAGTGTAGGCTATACTCACAAAACTAATCCCTAAACACTTTAGATATTCAAGTCACATAAGGTTTTTCTTTTAATTTTTTCTTTTGTTCTTCTTTTGTATTTCTCAACACTTGAGAGAATTCTTGGATGAAGAAGAAGGTGGCTAGGGTTAGAATGATAGGCTTAGACAAAAAAAATTAAAATTCTTTTTATACCTAGGGTTATTTGTTTCCAAAACAAACAAACTCTTCCATTTCCACACATGCAAAATTCGACCAAGGTAAGATTATTTTCAAATTTTGTAACAACATATTCACTTTCCATAAAGATAAAAATATGTTACAAAAATAAAAAGTTAACACCATATTAAAAGGTGTAACTTCCAAAATGAATCCAAGGGTTTCCAAAACCCAAAATTAGAAATTCCAAATTTGACCTTATTAAGTTATATCACATATAATTTAATTTCATGTATTTAATAATTATTATATAATTATTAAAACCATATATTAAATTTTAATATATAGTTTCAAGTGTGTTAAAATTATATTATTAATCATATTAATAATATTTTCATATGTCAGTATATAATTGGACTATCCAATTATATTTAATCTGCTACAGTATATCGAGATAGCACGGGGACCAAATGGACCTACGGTTCCGAGCTCCAATAATCCCAAAATATTAATTAAGCTCTTAATTAAATATTCAGAATTATTAACTCTGGGTTATTCCACTAAAAACTCGAAGCTGCACTCTCGTTGCCGCAGATAGATATATTAAGCCGAACCACGTCGGTGTCCATTGATATAGTCATTACATACAAATTAACCCTTCACGAGTATCTTGTAATTAGAGTCGGGTCATAATGTCCATTTTACCCCTCTAATTATTTTTACCTTAAATACCGTTGATTCTCTAATGAACGATTTATTCATAATTATTATGAATGTTAATCTTTCTATTCGTAATAGAAAGACTTGAGCGTTCTAATCGTTCAAGTACCGAATCAACCCTTAAGGAAGATATTCATCTACTTCTCATAAGAATGAGTGAACTACATATCTATGTAAAACATCATCAACTACACACCAAACCATGTCCCCAAAGTAGGTAGTTATTGATCGGGATTGATATACCAACTTTACCTTTGTAAATCAAATGACATAGCCTGCCAAGCAGAAGTTCGTAGTACACTCAGGATTAAGATCAATCCATATATGACCATCTGGTAGATTGAAATGAATTTCTTTATTTAACGGATATTAGAAGAAATTCATTTATATCTGGGTCCAGTCTTATATGATCACATCATATAAGGTGCCTTCATTCTCATGTCTCCACATGGACGATCCCGAATCAAGGTCTTCATACAGTTATAGAATGGACCGCATCTATAGATAAACCACAAACAAAGTACCCGTTTTGTTTGCTCTCTATGGACTATTTTAAATTACTAACTTTAGATTTAAATCCTCTTGTGTATGACACTCATACACTAAGTCTGAAAGTACATGAGTAATCTAGGGTAAACATGATAATATACAATATGCAATATTAAACATACACTTTGATAAATGAACAATGCATCATTTTATTTCATAAAACATAATACCGTTTACATTACATGATACTATATGGCATATATTCTAACATCATACTGGGTGGTGATTCTTTTATTCTCTAGTTAGTTCTCTAGTTAGTCTGTACTCTCTACAAGTTGCAAGCTCAATAGTGTAGTGGTCGGTGATGTCATAGGCATAGCGATAATCCCACATTTATTTTCCAAAACAGACAATTTAATTGTAGAATCCATATCATTGAATAATAGAATTCATGTCAGATATCAAATAAAAGATCTAAAATAGTACACTGATGTGACAAAAAAATGTTCAAATAAAAATTTAATAAAACGAAATGTGAAATGAAGCTCTAGATATTAAACCATTCATAAAATAAAAACGAAATTAAAGCTTAGTCGCTATAAACATTTCAATCGCCAATTAGGTTATCAATCTTTCCCTCTGGGTTCTTGAAGAAATCGGAGATATCAAGATAAATGAGATCTACAAGATCTGAGTCATCGATAAAGTTAGCTTCGATCTTCTTTCCTTTGTTTTCTTGGATGCCTGATAGAGATCTACTAAATTGTCATTTCCTCCACATCGATAACAAATTTATTTATTATCATTTTTGGGACATTTATTTTCTAAGTTGGATTGTGAGTAAAATGATCAACATATATAGAACAAAACTGTATGGAGAATGATTGTTGTGATCAAACTTGATGCTTTATATATCAATGTAATCTACGCAAAATGTAACAGTATTCCATTGCTGATCAGACATGATGTAATTGGCTCCAAACAGGGCACCACTTCCAAACTGAAATTGAATCCTGTAGTTTTTCAGAAAGTTTGTGTTCCAAGATATTTCTTCCACAAATAACCTAGCCCGAAAGTGCTGATAAATTTGAAGATGAAGTCACTTGCATACAGTAGTTCTTTGAAGCAACATACCAGGAAATTCATAACCCAACATACAGAAAAAAAAAATGATTCATCCTAATACAATGAGGCTTTCTCCATAAATTTATTACAAAACAGTACAATCCTGTTGAGTTCAAGATACTGGAAGCAAACAACAAGACACGGTTTTATTCAGCAAAGAGAAAGAGAGGTATTGAGGAAACGATTCTGTCTAAAAATGAAGGCAGAGGAAACAGTAAGAATAAAGAACAAAAAATGAAGGAAAGAAAAGAAAACCCCTTCCTTTGTTGAAACGGTGGACGACGCTCAAGGGAGTTGATGACGGTCAAGGGAGTGGATTTGGAAAAGTAATTGTTGAATATCAAATTTTAAATTAGGGCAAAGTTGATTTGAATGAGTGTTTGGTAAAGAGGACACGCAAACCTTGGATCTAAATTTTTAAACCAAAACGCAGGCCCATTGCCGTTCGGGATAAAAGTATGTAAAAAAGTTAGGAAGAATATCATTTTCAAAAATAGTTAACAAGTCAATTTCAGAAGGGAAAAAAATGCTAAATAATCTACAAATGAATTAGATTATCATCAGAGACCGGTTTCTGTGTCGGAAAGCGAAAATGATGACAAAGCACAGATAGAGATGCTTTTGGCTTTTCTACTTTTGTTTTTGTTTTTTTTTAATTATTTTAATATTTACTTTTTTGGATTCAAGTTTGAACAATGGTCGGTGAGAATAAGCATCCCGCATTTAAAATTTTCAACGTTTTGTTTTTAAACACATCTGATTAAAGTAAGCTCAGCTCTTAATAAAAACAATAATTTATCAATCAAAGCTGTAGTGAAGTTTTTTTTACAGTGCGTGAAGTGAGAGAATGGAAAAGGAGTTACGAGGAGCGAACACGTGGACGGAGGAGCTTGCGAGTTTAATTGAGACCACGGGGATACGTTACGCCGGGGAACCGGTGATACCGGCTCGGCCGATGAAATTGGTGGAGGATGAACCGGGATTTGAGAAGGAGAGTTTGAAGGGTCAAATGACGGGGTTTCTGAAATCGTGGGGCGAGATGCTTCTAGATTTTGGAAAAGGTTGTAAGGACATATTGGAGCAAACTGTGATCGCCGAGGACTCGTTTGTTGTCCAAAAACTCAGCGGACCGGTGGCTAAAGTTTCGGGCCGGTTGAGATTTTTGAACGAGTTTTTACCTGAGGATCGAGATCCGGTACACACCTGGCCTGTAGTTGTCTTCGTCTTTATCCTCGCGCTTTCCGGTATTAATTTTGAAAGATTTTTTTAAATCTGTGTTATAATGGTTTTTTTTTTTTACTACTTGTTTGATTTATTGAACTTGCTTTGAGCTCAAGTGAGTGTGATGCTTGTAGTTCTGTACATTTAAGTTTGTTGCAGCATTTTACATTCAGTGTCGGTTGATGTTGACTATAAACTACATGGACTGCATTTGAAGTAATAACGTAGAAAAATATTGTGCTCATAAGCCGTAGTGATTAAGTGCTTAAGTTGGAATATTTTGCAATCCTTTAAACTCCGTCTATACTGAGGGTTATGTTATGTCTTCTCAACCAATGTAAAATATGTCAAATTTTTATGGCATATTTCCTAAAAATATTGTGCTATGATCTATACTTTACTAAGGTTAATGAGACTGATTCTAGGTAGAGCACTGAAGGTGTGCTCTCTGAACAGTCTTGCACGGCTTTGTCCCTGTAGGGGCCCCCACCCACATGATTGGTTGTTGGTGCTCACTACTATCATCCATGTGATCATTTGATCTAACATGGAATATTGAGGGTGGCATGCCATTAGTGTATCTTGAATCTTGAACCAAGCCCATGTATAGGTTTCAAATGCACACTTGGTACCATCAATCACAATGGCATCAAAGAATCTATGTACCCGACCCCACGTAGTGGGAAAAAGGCTTTTATTTGGTTTGGGTTTGGTATAACCCATAGTGGTTGTACATTGAATCTGCTGTTTCAAATTCTGTAGCTTTGGTAATGTCAGTTGAAATTCAGTGACAGAGGTGTTGAATGAATTTGATGAGTAACGTAGGGATCTGAAATTGGTGTAAAGTTCTGATATGGGAAGATTTAATTCACCTTAGTGTTCAATGCTATATTTGGGGTTCCTGTGTTTCTTCATAATAGCTTTCAATGAGAAAGGAATGTGAAAAGTAGTTTGGATGTTTATTGTTCTTAATCAGTTTCCTTTGTGGTATGGGTTGGATAAAAAATTTATTAACACAGTTGAACATCATGCAGTACTGAGTTTCAATACCAATCGAGATAACATGGTCCCTCTGGTAAAGAAAGTGCGCATACATCCTCCATCTGCCAGCCGTATACTGCTTCCAGATGGCAGACACTTGGCTTATCATGAGCTAGGCGTACCGGCAGATAGAGCTAGATATTCCCTGATTGCTCCGCATTCATTTCTTTCCTCCAGACTTGCAGGTAGAAAATGACAGTCTATAGTTCTTTGATGAAGTGGTATACATGAGATTTTGATGCGTGGTCTTTGTGAAATTTGGTGCAGAAGTGTTACTAATTTTTAGCATTTTTTCTTTGAAGGTATTCCGGGTGTTAAGACTTCTCTTCTTGAAGACTTTGGAGTTCGCTTGGTGACATATGATCTTCCAGGCTTTGGAGAGAGTGATCCTCATCCTAGCAGGAATCTTAATTCCTCAGCATTAGATATGCTGCATCTAGCCAACGCTGTGGGTGTTAATGACAAGTTTTGGGTGCTGGGTTACTCAAGTGGAAGCATGCATGCATGGGCTGCACTAAAATACATTCCTGACAGACTTGCAGGCATATCATTTTTCTTTTATTAAGCTATAATTACCTTTTAAGTACTAATTGCAAACTAACATGGTTATCATTATGTTATCTGGTTATCTCACAACCTTTGGGAAAACTGCACCTTACCTTATATTGTTAAGTTGTGTCAGTAGAATAATTGATTCTTAAATTTGAAGTTGGAAGTTAGACTCTTATTTGATAATTAGGATAATATCTTTCTCACTAACATATTCATTTTGAATGTGTTTGCTGTGTCTTGACTGAAACCGCAGGTGCTGCCATGTTTGCTCCAATGATCAATCCATATGAGCCCAGCATGACTAAGGAAGAAATGAGAAGAACTTGGGAAGAGTGGTTACCCAGAAAAAAATTCATGTACTTTTTAGCTCGTCGATTTCCAAAATTGCTTTCGTTTTCCTATCGCCGAAGCTTCCTATCTGGGAAGCATGGTCGAATTGATAAGTGGATGTCCCTGTCACTTCAAAAGAAGGTGATCTATTTAATCTTTCTCAATAATCAGAATGTTCCAAATATTTTCAATTTATTGATTGCCTTGTTTATTTTAGTAATGGCTGTTCTTGGTATAGAATCTTTCATGTTTTTAAGAATATAATTCATTATTGTGAAAGTTTTTGCGATTTTCCTATGGAACATAAGTTTTGCCACAATCAGCTATAATAGATAATATGTCTATGGATGCTATATGGTTATTTGCATGACACAATCCGGATATGTTCAGGATGAAGTTCTGATTGAAGACCCTCTATTTGAAGAGTACTGGCACAGGGATGTAGAGGAGTCAATTCGCCAGGGAAATACAAAGCCATTCATTGAGGAAGCTGTGCTACAGGTATCAAATTGGGGTTTTAGCCTGTCAGATCTTCAGGTCCGGAATGAATGTCAGAGAAGAGGCTTTCTTCCTTGGCTGAGGGCCATGTACAGTCAGGAAGAATGTGAATTGGCAGGATTTTTGGGTCCAATATATATATGGCAGGTCTGAATAATTTTCTATCTTCCTTGACAGTTTTCTGCACCATTATTACTCCTAGGCTTAGTATAACATCAATACTACCTTACTTCAAAAGGTCTGACTTTCGCTCGTCTAGACACAATATAGATTTCCATCCGTAGGCCTTCATTAATGTTTCTTCAAATCCCTCCATATGGACACATTGCACAAAGATCTCCACTGTTACACGAATGTGATATATAAAAACTGGTAATATGAAAATGTGCCTTTGCTTCTCTCTAGGTCAGGCCTTTTCAAAAACGATGTGGTATATAAAAATTAGAGAAGGATTTTTTTTTTTTTTTTTTTAAAAAATCTATTAGTTGACTTCATTGATGCAAAATGCTATTTGCATGCTTTCTCTGATCTGAGTTCTCAAGGACCCTTTTGGAAATACGACAAAATGTTCTATGTGTTATGGTGACAAATGACAATCATCTTGAATCTGAAAGCAATTGGAATGCGATATATCATGTTGCCACTGAGTAGTTAGCCTATGTAGTCTTCTTTCAACTCCCAAAAGATGATGATCAAATCTTTGGTAATCTTTCTAGTTCTTCAAGTATGATCATTCATCATTGTCTGTATTCTCTTTTCTTTGATTATAAATGATCTGTTCTTCAAGAACACTTGTATTAATAACTTGTGGTCATACATAGTTGAAGTATTTGCGAGTGAGGGTAGTCGCCCCCGCTCAACTTGAAATTTTATTAAAATGTCTCTTATAAATTATTGAAAAGTCTAATTTGTTAGTAAGTTAATTTTGTTTTTCCCCCACCGAAACAAAGAGTATCTCACTTTTTATAAAAATCAAAATTTGCCCCTACCGAATCAAAATTCTGGCTTCGCCACTGCACTTATACAACCATTTTTGAATTTTTATACTAGCATTCTTCATTATTCATGTGCAGGGGACAGATGATCAAGTAGTTCCACCATCAATGACCGACTACATAAGCCGCATTTTACCAGCTGCCGTTGTGCATAAGCTCCCATACGAAGGCCACTTTTCGTATTTCTTTTTCTGCAATGAATGCCACTTGCAGATATTTTCTTCTCTTTTTGGAAGACCTCAAGGTCCTCTTGAACAGAAAACTGAAATGGATGAAACTCCCCCAGATGAAGATACAAAAAAGGCATACAGAGTTACTGATTCTTCCGCTGAATGAAGAAACAATATCCCACTACAAATTTACTCAGGTTTTTTCTTTTTATTTTCAACCTCAATTCTTTGTAAATACCACAGGTTGCTCTTCTGCTCAGAGAGCATGGAAGATGAAATTTTAATTCTGTATCAAAATTTTCTGATGATAATTTGATGAGAGCTGAAAGTAAGAAGGCAGTAGCTTTTAACAAGTTGCTCAGTGGTAGTAGATTTGTTAATCTCAATGTTCATTACTATCCTTCCCCATGTCACTTTAAGACTTTCATTTAGGCCAGATACATGTAAATCTGTCATTGGAAGTTTTGTTTTGGTATTGTTTTTTAAAAATTTGAATTGCAACGTGCATAAGTCCTGAAATTTACTCCCATCTATTGGGAGAGATTTTCTCCCATTTCTCGGGAGAATATCTACCCACACAACTACATTTATAGAATAATGAGTATGGAGGCTTGAAGCCCTCAATAATTGTTGAAGATGTAAGTACCATTGTGCTACAAGCTTTCGTAAACCTGATTGGTGAATCGAGGACTCAACTAATATTAAGGACTTTTCATGCCGGAGGCATATTTAGTGAACCAAACTGGAGTTTTGGGATTACAAGCTGGTTACTGGTATCATCATCATAAATAAATAACAGAAAAGAGGAAAACAAAAGAAAAAATAAAGACAACGAAGCAACACTGAACTCTGAATAAACCACAAATTAGAAATTAAATATTCATTACAAGTTGACACAATGAATCAAGAATCTCAACAACATTATAAGAGTGTTCTTTTATAAAAATAAAATGATGTTAAACTCAATTAAGATATAAATTGGTTAACACCATGAATGTCGAGAACCCCCAACAAATTGGTAGCAGTAAAAAGGTAACTATAAACAATAGACAGATAAATAACATGAATGAGAGGCAATCTAATATAATGATTGACCCCATGAGACTTATGTCACCCCAACAACATATAAAATCTTCAACAGTAGAACAAGATTCTGAATAATATGATGCCTTGTTTTCCTTTACCGTGGATAGTCATTACTTTAACTGCTTCCATTGGTAACACTAATTTCAGTATTAATGCTACTGTCCAGTTTTGGTGGACCAGAATGCCGCCTTGGTCTGGCAGGAGAAGGCGGGTAAGATAGCCGTTTCTTTGCAGATGCTGGTGTTGCCTTCTCGAGAGAGCCATTTTTGTCTGCCTCCAATGGGCTCTGCAACCTGGATTTGGCTTTTGCAGATTTGGTGGGTACCATGTAACGAGGAGCTAGTGGAGAGCTTGGTAGGCTCTCATCATCTCTCACTGATGAGCCAGCAATGGTGTGCCTTCGATATGACTGCATACTGACCATGCTTCTGGAATCATCATCCATACCTGAAACGCTGCCCCTTGGAATCGCTGGCTTTGATTTTTTTGCAACTGTTGAAGATGCAGATTTCGTAGGAGTTGATGGGGACTGATGTTTTGGGGTTTTGCTTATTTTTTGATTTGTTGTTGGGGAAAGCTTATCAGAATTGAGTTGGTAGCGAGCATAAGATTTGATAATTTCACCTCCAACAATGCTATGATTTGCATCTTTTACAGATGACTCATCATTGTTATGTTCTTTTTCAGTCGTGCTGCGGCTCTCCCATGGCCGGGCTGCCATCCAACGTTCCAACCAGCTCCAACCCCAGGTAGGATTACCTGGATCCATGAACATTGGGTTTGAAGACTTTGAAGAATTCTTCCAGGTTTGCTGTACAGCAGAATCAAAGGGTTAAAATAAGATTTCATTCAATTCTCAGGCAACTCAAGTTGGAGGTTGAAATTCTTTCAACCAAAAAATGAAGGCACAAGCCACATTTCAATCATAGACATGGTCAAGTATATAGTTCAAAGTTTCACCAAGTTCAACCTAGTTACATATCAATAAATCATGCAACCATATAAGCTAAATCGAAAACATTGTAGTGCTCTTATGCAGGGTAACAATGTAAATAGAAAGAGGACTAGGTCACCTGATGTGTAAATGAGTAAGCCATTGCCCTTTCTCTTCTCATAGTTGCTTCATACTTGCTTAGCAGATTTGCTTCGATCTGCTCCTTTGACTGTATGCTGTCATCCCATTCCTCCCCCATCTGTTTCAACGTTTAAAATAATCAGAAAGGGACAGGGACAAAAGCCACTTAAATAGCTAATAGCACATTTATAGATGAAAAATTAATTGCCTCTACTAGATGCCAAACATGAAGCTGTCTGTGAAACTGAAACTTTGTTGCGAATCTATATAAGATCTGATGATCACAGATCACTTCACCAGAAATGGGATGGAAATTTTGAACCCATTAAGATTAATTCAATTAATAAAACTCAGATTCAGGGATGTACACTCAAATTAGTCAAAAGAAGCAAGACTTCCATATTTAAGGTAATATAGACAACCTGTGACAACAAATTACCCTCCAAGTGACAGGGCAATTTCATAGAGAGATGCAAACAAAGGGATATAACAAGGACCTGTGTTGCAAGCTCTTTAGCATATTTTTGAAGGAATTGTCTCTGGAGAACCTGATTCTCTTCTGCTATCCTGACCCTCCTAGTACGAATTTGCGATTGCAAATGTGAGAGAGTTTGCATGCATCGGAGGGTGTTAGCTGCTTGTCTTTTCACCACTGATCCTTCCATTAGCGATTTTAGCCTGACAAGCCCTCTCAAAGCTCTCAATGCCCTTCTTGCCTAAAAAAGAGAGATGCAAAAATAAGCCCAGCTCATAAATTCCACTTGATGAAACTCAGAATATATTTCCAAATTGACTGTACAACCATGTGAAGAACATTTTTATGAATGAAATAAGTTTCGAAGAATGTGGTTATTCTCATGTACATCTTTGCAACTGGTATGCCACACAGAATGTGAAAGCAACATTGTCTGCTAAATTGCATAACAATTCCTGTCACCAGCATACATTAACAAATACAGCTCAATTACTTGCGCTGCATTGCAATTTAATATAATACAACCTGGATGTGCATACACAACTGGATCAGATATTTGCCTCTTACCACATGAACCAAGATGATATTCCAATCAATTTAGCAAATAAAGAAGACTGACAAAATATGACATAACACAGCAACCTTTTCAATTGCATCCTCCAAGCTCCAATGAACCGAAAAACTCAATGCTATAGGATTACACATACCAGGTAACCGCGGAATGCTGTTTGAATCCTAATTGCCGCTGCTTCCTCCTTTGACTTTCCAGCAAACAGAGTATATGTCATGATTCGGACCTCAGTAACAACCTGATCAGCATCCCTTACAGACACTGCAGTGGTGACCGCCTCAGTTGGTACATGGTTGCTCAGCTCATTCTCGGCTACATTATCGGCTAAAGTTAATTTTACCTCCTCTGGCTGCTGAGGAGGAGGAGGTACCTTGAAAGTTTCTGAAGAAGCTGATTCGTAAGCATCCTCTTTTTGCTTCCCAAACCATTTCTTCTTCAATTTCTGAAACCACACCCACCAAAATCACTAAAATTAAACAAACCAGAATAACAATTATCCCACATAATTAAATAAATAAATAAATAAATAAACATGGGAAATTCCTCAAACCTTATCTTTCTTCTCCTTGGATTCTGGGCTGAAAGCATTCTTTACACTAGCTAACCACTTTCCTTTCCTCCCCATCACCTTATCATTCCTCAATTAGCAACCCCTTTTCAAATATCAAACAAAAGATCAAAATTTGTTACTCAAATTCATCTTCCCTATACAATGCTACTACTTAATATACAAAGAACAATGAGGAAAGAGACAATTATAAGTTACAAGCTAAAGGGCATTACCCCAACAGCAGTTACATGAAACTCATAACAAAAATTAAATTAAAAGTAATAAATGAAGGAGATGAATGAAACTTACCAGAGAAACAAAGTGGTGACCAACAGATCTCAAAGAAGCAAGAAAGAAAAGAAAATGGGGTTCTGTCTTTTACTTTCTAATTAAAGAACATAAGTAAAAGATTGAAGCTTTGAAGAGGAGTTGTTGTTGAAGATGAGACAGATGAAAATGAAAGAGGCGAAAAAATTCAGATCTTGAGAAGGAATAATAAATAAGAGTGTGAGAAGAAGAACCAGCTGGCTTCTTGGATTGCGCAATTGGGTCCCACTTCTGTTTTCAAATTAATTGGTGGAAAAAAAAAATCAATTGATTCGCTCCTCCTTTTATTGCTCTCCTGTTAGTCGGGGGCAACTAACCTGTGCTCTAGTTACCGCCTGTAAAAGTGTGTGCATTATTAACCTTTTTTATTTATTTTTTTTTACTTTTAAAAAAAAAAACAATGTTTTTAACCCCCACGCATAATTTCATTGTTTTTTTTTTAACATGCTTAGCATAATTGAAGTTTTAAATAATAACATAATCATACGTCATCGCAAAAGACGTAATTATAAAATCGAAAATTCAGATTGTATAATTATTTAAAAATATTTAATACTTAAGTTTGGTTATGACAAACCTAATAGTATAAAAATAATTTGTGTATGTATTCCTCGTAACCGGTAAAAAAGTAAATTCACACATGAACTTACTTAGGTATAAGTGGAATTATGAGACTTGACACACTCACAATGTGGTACTTTACTCACAAGTATAAGAGTGTCGAAGTAATAAAATCATCCGATAAGTCAAGGTCGATCCACAGGAAATAAATTTAGTAATACAAGATAACAATTCGAGTGAAATAAAAATGTTGAATTTGTTTGAAGTGATGGCAAATTTTAAATTGAACTGCAATAATAAATTAAAATACTGGGGCTATGAGATTCACTCTTAATATTTCAAATATAGAGAAATCTTATTTTTTATAATATATAAATTGTCATTATTACCAGTTAATTTACTTCAAGAATTAATTATGCCAAAACATATAAAATCGGACATAAAGGCGGTGATAACATTTGTCTATAACAAATCCAGTTAGGTACTCAATTATGCCAAATAAATAAAATCAGTCATAAAGACGGTAACAAAGTTTGTCAATAATTAATCTCAATTTAAATTACTTATTCAGATTACAATTTATATATTATAATATTAATATATATTATCATATTAAGAGCTTCACTCTTTACCTCAACATGATAAAATTAGCTACTTATGATTTGAAAAAAAAAACATGCATAATTTTATTATCGAAAGAAAAAAAAATTACAAGAAAGCTTAAAAAATAAAACACACAAGACATTCTCTCACAAATTCTACATGAGAACTTTGAAAGAAATCATAAAGAAAAATGAGAGGGGAACACCTCTATTTATAGTAGAAGTGTTCATCTTTCAATTATTAATTACAACTTTCCAAATCAAATACAAATAACAAACTTTTACTAATTTATTTTTTCTTTTTCCTTTTTTGACTTTTTTTTAATTTTTTGTTGATAATTTTGCAAACATTATCACAATCCACCTTTAACCCTTTTTTTTTTTTACTTTTTTTTTTTACTTTATTTTCTAATAATTAAAATTACATGCAACACACAATGACGTCTTCACCAATTTCAACCTTGAAAACCTCAGGACTAGAAATTCTTATAAACAACAAAGTTGTAGATATTTGAGTATTCTTTCATTTGGAATTGGAATCACCTCAATCCAATATCGGAGTAAAAAGTTATGGTCAAATTAAGAAAATTACGCAAAGTTGAAATTTCCGAAATTTTACACTATTAGAACGCTCTTTCAAGTTTCTAGCCTCCAAAATTCAAATGTCACTTCCATTTTTCTAGTTATGCATCCAAAGTATTATTTCACCTACATAAGAATAAAAATCACAATAAAAATATATAAAACATAAATTTAATTATTATTTTACAAATGTGCTTAATTAATGTGATTAATGAAATTATAAGTGTAAAATGATTAGTTTCTCTCTTATTAGGTGTACACTTTTTAATGTTCATCTAGACTAGTATGGTCTACCCACCTCAATACAATGTTGGAGAATACAGATTCCTAACTACAAACTGAATAACATAATAGATAAAATTAAACTTAAAGGTTTTTATATCAATTTATCTAATAATTTATTACAAGTTTTATAATCACATTGACGTTCAGGGAGTGCCCATAGAACTCACATGTTCACAACCTCCTCCAATGTTAGATCTATCAATTGAAACCCGATAAGAAAACGAATTCACACCTAAAAACTATTTAGATACAAAAAGAATTACGGAGCTAGTTTGGTCTTTTCACCTCAATGCAATGTTGGTGAATAAAGATTCCTAATTAGAATTGGAACATAACACAAATTCAATAAAAAAAAAAAAAAAAAAAAAAAAAAAAAAAAAAAAACTTTTATATAATATATTATAAGAAAAACTCATAAATCTAATAAATCGTACAAACATCATAGGGAGAACCGTAAAGCTCCAACTCATTGTCTTCATTTCCATTTTAGATATACCCATTTGACCCGAACAAATCAGCTATAAGCCGAAAAAATTAATTATGATTATTTTAAAAACTACAAGAAATCATAAAAACACCCGAGAACAAGCAACTTTATAGTATTATATGTGTATTTTTTATTTTTTAAATCATGTTTGGGATGAATACTAGACAAGGATTAATTAAAAAGTTTTTAAAAATTTGTTTTTAAAATTTGAAAATTCCATCTTTAAGAAAAAATAATATTATCTAAAATGAAATATCCGCAAATACCCTTTTAATAGTTATAACAATTGTTGTTGCAAAATTTATGTTTTACGATACAAATATTGCATTCTATAATCCAAGTACATCATGACAAATTTTGTGTATTTAATATACAAGTCATACTTCATACTTTTTTGTTTTTAAATTCTTATTAAAGCATGTTGAGCTTGCTTAATGTTAACTCGGTGACACGTTGGTGACATAGTTGTAAGCAAGTAGCATTAAATATAATGTATGAACTAAATTACTTGACCTGCATAGTTTGACTCAAACTTAACGCGGTGCATCCGAAACCTAAAAGAAATCGGATGGATTTTCAGGTTTCGGAACTGAAATTGATTCCTTTAGAGTTGGTTCCAATTCTAAATTAAGGAATCACTTTTTTGGCCCGATTTTGGTTTTATTGTGATAAGAACCATAACCAAATTTTGAAACCGTTTTCAATATTACAATATCAATTTTTTGTTGAAAAATATAAGTACAAGTCTCTTCTTTAAATAATGCATTTTCACCCACCCAAATCTAAAATTAACATATCTCCTAAGATTTGAACTCGCGACCTCTTGATTCCTTTGAAGATCATTAAAAATCAATATGTTGTTGAACTATTTTACTTTATGTATGTCCATTCAAATATTGGACAAATACAAATATTATAGTAAATGTATTGTTGTTATAAGTTTGAGAAGTAGTCATTACTTAGTATCAACTATCAATTATTATATATTTCTTACAATGAAACAAAGAATATATTGAATAAATGGAAAATATGGTAACTCAAAATCAAACCGGAACCAATTAGGAATCGATAAATAGAATATCATATTTAATTGGGTAGGTTCCGGTTCTAAAATATTAGGAATCGATTTTTTCAGATAGGTTTCGGGTCCAGTCAGAACAAGAATTTAAACTGATTTTACTCACCTCTACTCAAACATTATAGATCATCATTCTGCATCTTTAAACAAAACCAAACCGGAACCGATTAGGAATCGATAAATAGAGTATCATATTTAATTGGGTAGGTTCCGGTTCTAAAATGTTAGGAGTCGATTTTTTCATATAGATTTCTATAGACGCTGAATTTCGCCTTTGGCCTACAATCGAGAATTTGTATGATGAGTGATCCAACGATCTTGCAAAACAAAGGTAGACGAAGAGTAGAGTAGCTACCCACCAGTGTGATGGACACCACAGGCACTCTGACGCTCAAGTCAATGATGGTGATGAGCAAAAAGAAAGAAGAATCAATGCTACTCGAGTGTGAAT
This sequence comes from Zanthoxylum bungeanum, assembly GCA_019454045.1. Taxonomy (NCBI): domain Eukaryota; kingdom Viridiplantae; phylum Streptophyta; class Magnoliopsida; order Sapindales; family Rutaceae; genus Zanthoxylum; species Zanthoxylum bungeanum. The sequence goes on along the minus strand of SKCR01021609.1, from coordinate 353 downwards.
ACCTAAGTTTGAATGATGAATATTGAATCATCAATCATCAGTGAGTCCCTCAATCCGTTGGACCCCCTATCCTTTTATAAGCTGTGAAGTAGCCTCTTAGTCGACTTAAGCTTTTCTTGGAATAGTTGAATTCCAATCCTTGTAGGAGAGGGTAATAGAGTTAGGATTGAATTAGGAGTACATAGATGTCCTAGGATTAGGTGTAATCTCATTTGTGTTGAACAATTATGACCCATAACATCACTATTTGTACAGATCATGGTGTTGTTGTACAAATTAACTATGTGACAAAGGAAATTGCCCTTTTATCATTTGTAATTAGATTACCAAGATATATAAATGATAGAAGGTCC
>SKCR01021608.1:0-17603 GCA_019454045.1 Zanthoxylum bungeanum | reverse complement strand
CGCTAGACTAGTTTTTTTTTTTTTTTTTTTTTTTTTTTTTTTTTTTTTTTGTCTTCACTTAAATGGATGAATTTTTTAAAGTAGAATAATCTGTGAACCGAACCGAACCAATCCGTAAACCGCTGGTTTAAAAATTTTTCAATCCGAACCAAACCATTATTTAATGGTTTAGTTTGAGAGGTAAAAAAACCGGACTGTAAAATATGGTTTGGTTCGGTTTTTAGTAAAAATCAAATCAAACCGAACCGCTCCCACCCCTGCGTGGGGATTAGGCATGGTAAGGAGACCCGGACGATCCGGGGTCCGAGATTAAAAAATCCGGACCCAGGTCTTAAAAATTAAGACCCGGGCGAATCCGGATTCGGACTCGGGATTGCACGGGTCCGGCCCGAATATACCCGGGTCCCAAAAAATAATAAATAATAAATATAATAAATTAAAATATAATGAAAAAATATAAAATAATATGCATATATATATATAAAAATATATAATATAATTAAAATTTTAAAATAATTGAAATAAAACTAATAAAATTGACAAAATCCAAATATAAATATAAAATAATACAATTAAAAATTAAAAAAATTAAAAAAATAATAAACCGGGTATCCGGATCCGGACCGGGTAGACCCGGGTCCGGACCCGGGCTAACAAAAATACTTCCGGATCCAGACCCGGATCCGACCGGACCCGGGTTTGGATCCGGATTTTTCCATCCTTAATGGGGATCAAGTCTTCGACATGAGCATACGTCTTCCTAAAATGAGTGTTGCAGATACATAGATCCTGCATATGATTACTTTCCTTATCATATGATTGAGTTAAGGGCTTAACGACTTTATGGCCCGCACTCAATTGAGAGTCGACAACAAAGAAACTTTACTACTTGTAAATATGACTATATGAGTTTATCCGATATTTCATTCTTTATGTCTGGGGGTCATGACATCTTGTTAGAGGTCACTCATGATCATTGAGAACTTTAGATACAATGAGTTGTGCCAAAATGATACGAAAATATTCATATCGACTTATGTCCAGCTCACGTTGAACCCATAGGGTTGCACAAATTAGTTGAATGGTTAACGAATTGATTAAATTGTATAAATATTTGATCGATACACAATTTTTGTACTTTATTAGTAAAGTACAAAATATTTCCCGATATTGACGCGCTAGCACCCGCTTATTCAGGAAATATTCCGATAGTTTTTGAAATACTGAAAATATGATTTGCAGACAGTTGGGAGACTGATAAAGATGTTTAAGACTAATAATGAAATATTTGTGATTATAATATAATAATAAAATATCTAGATATTTATTTACTTTACACATTTCAAATTTAGATTTGGACATGTTTCAAGATCTTAAATTGACACATGTAATCATATGATTTTCCCAAGTGTCAAGATGCTATTGAATATAAGATATGTGATTTTGTATTTAAAATTAATATTTATTTATTAGTAAATAAATAAAATATCTATATATTTATTTACTTTACACATGTCAAAATTGATTTGGACAGGTGTCAAGATTTTGTGTTTACACATGGCGTCATGAGATTTTGCCAAATGTCAAGATCTTATTAAATCCACCTAATTAGATAATTGATCAATGGTGTGGATTTATTAGAAATATTTTATGTATTTATATTATTTATTTAATTTTATTAAATATAAAATATTTGATTTTATATTTAATATTAAATTAAATATTTAATATATGTAAAAAAGTAAATATCTCATTTTTTTATGTTAACCAATTAGCAAGTGACACATGACAAATAACTTATTATTTACTCTAACAAGTCACTTGTAGGTTAAATGAAGGCCAACTTAACTTGATACTTGCTATCAAATGTCATGGTAACTTGTTACCTATGATCAAAAGCTAATGCGTTTATGTATGACATAAAAAAAAAAACAAAAACAAAAAACTTCTAAGACGCACACAATGAGAATTTTCTGCCATGGCTAATGGTTGAGAGGAAAAATATTTTCTTTGATTTTTTTAGTGTTAGAGATCAAGAACAAGAAGATGAAAATGACAGGAAACTTGATTCCTTTATATTTCTTCTTCAAAATTATTCAAGATAAGTCATTTCATAATCCATATGAAAGTGATTAAAGCTAAATAAAGCTTTGTGAAATTAGATTTCACATGCTTTGTAGATCTCCTAAGTATATAACCGGGAATTTCGTTAACCTATTCGATGTGTGGATACACTTGAAGGCAACCGAAGACGGTTCGCATTCCGGATTAACCCATGGAAGGTATACTTGCTATGACTTTTCCATATTTATATATATGTGTGTGTGTGTTGTTTTTAATTGTTTTAAAGAAAATTTTTAAAACCAATAAACATCGGTTAAGATCCTCTGTTGACTCTTTCCGTACGGTTCGTTCTACGACCGTAATCGCATGTAGGGAAACAAAATATTCCATTCATGTTATGCACTATTAAGAGATTATTATTATTATTATTATTTTAATTGGTATAATATAGTACATTGATAATCAAATTTAGGATTTATTGAAACTATAGATACACATTAATAAGATGTTTGGGGAGAAATCAGGCGCATGATACGAGACCAAACATACTTCAAAGAGGATCCAGAGTTACTGTTAGGACCTGATCTCAATATCTCCGCAGAGTCTGATTACATGACCTTTTCCCAATGCCTAGTTTCGAAGGCGCGTCTCCAAGATCAAATCCAGAAACTTCTTTTAAGGTCTAAAGTTAGGACCTCCATTCAGAATATCGATTCAAAGCCCTTTAATAGGGTCTCCGCCTCAGGCCCTCATCCGGAAAAGGCAATCAAAGATTATGCGAGGTCTAAGGTTGAGATATCAGCTCTTTGCAGTGGGTATTGTTCAGCAAATCAAGGTTGAAATTTTTCCTTGGGAGGTTAAAATCACGGTGGTCAGGTCCATTCTTAATCACCCAAGTTTTACCAGATAGAGTCGTTGAGTTACGTGATCCCAACTCCAATAAAACCTTCAAAGTTAAAAGCAATCGTGTCAAGCACTATTAGGGAGAATCATTTGAGTGATAAAAAATAAAGTGTCACACTTTCAGATCCAGCCTAACGTTCGGGCAGTCAAGTCTAGCTGACGACATTAAACTTAGCGCTAGCAGGGAGGTAACCCATGCAATTTGTGTATATATATTAAGATTTGGTGTGTTTTATTTTTGATAACCAGACAGTAAAAAGAGTGTTTCTGATCAATCTTTATGTATTTTTATTTGATCTTATTGTTTGTTAAGTTAATTGCACAAATAATTGGCGCCGACTGTGGGAAGTCGAGATGAAAAGATGTGTTTATGATTTCCTGCAATAATTAAAACCAAGAAAGTTCGCTCAATCAAACAAGAATAGCCCCAATGAATGAAAAGTTTAAAATCTTTGCGTTCCCTGCTCACCAAGAGGAAGAAGTATCCAACCACCTGATACCAACGATGGACATCTCGTCAGTCAGGAACAAGATGATGCAGCAAATGGAAGACCATATACAGGCCATGAGAATGCAGTTTCAAGAATAACTACAAGTCATACAATATGAAAACCAGGCGCTTAAAGCCCAAATTTGGGGGCTGGCCCCAGTAAAGATAAGAGGAAGTGAAATGAAGGAGTTTACATTGAAGAAGTAGACTCTGATGCCAAGGCAATAGACCTAGAAGCAGCAACTACGGTGCCTAGCTCCGTCTCAGCCCCTAAAGGGCGTGTCAATTCACTCATGGTATTTTATTCTTAGGGTGGCACTGCAGCTAACCCTCATATTCTTCATTGGGAGTTGGGGATCTGGGGTGAACATAAATTGCAATCCCAACTAAAGAAAAAGAGATGCGAAGGTCTTTCCTCTTGGATTTGGTCCTTCCGGGGGGTGACGAAGCACCAAGAGGGAGTCTAACTGATGCAGAAGGCTATCAGAAGGCTTTTGTGATGCAATGGGAGTAGTAGTAGATGACTGTTGCTCAAACCCTTGACAGACACATACTTGCCCCCAAACCACTCATTAAAGTGAGGCTTATGTTGGGCGAACCACCCCTGGTCATTCTCTCGAAACATAGACGAAGGGTGTTGTGATATTTTATATCGTATTGCAAGTGTACGGTGTCAAGTTTTAGTATAAATCAGTGAAATAGTGTCGAACCCACAAGGATTGCGTTAACTCGCACTAAATACTACAATTGATAATCCTAACTTTATTTAGACGATAATTAATAAAGATATAATTAAATAAATAAATATAAAAACAATAAAATAGGAGGAACTAATACGATAGAGATTGCAATTTATCATGCCAATTAATCCATGTTCAGTTATATTGTTTATAAGTCAAGATTCCTACAATATCCACACTATCTCTCGAGTGCCGAGTGAAAATATCATCAACTATAAACTTCGATATCTCTATAAAAATCTAATAGTTAACAACTCATTACGCTTTGCGATTCTATGTTAACGACTTCAAAGGAACTACAGATTCTCTCGAACTCTATAAAATCCTAGGTCATATTCACTAGATCCATTCAAAATCCCCTCTCTCGAGTGATAGATTTCAAACATATATCATCATATTTGTGGCCAGCAAGCAGAAAGCATTAAACTCAAAAAGAATATAAAAAAATCAATAAAATTTCATAACAAAATCGACAATTAAAATAAAGGTTCAAGCATCAGTTACATCTTCATGACAATAGATAAAAAACAATGATAAACAAGTCATGAATCTAATGGAAATAATTAGAGTTCTAAGAAAGAAATAAGATGATATAAAACCCGAATTGAATCTCTTCCTCTTCGGACGTCACCGCATTCGTCTCCTCTTTTCGCTCTTCAATCATCCTCATTGGATCTCTAAAAATATGTATTTTGGTGTTTTCTATTGTGTATTAGCCTCCTCTTTTATCTTGGGCGAACTAATGTATTTATAGTGGAGTCTTGGAGTCATTAGGTATCTTAAACAAAACCCTAATTTTATGTACTGGAACGCGCCTAATCATGCATGCCCCGCAGCGCCGTGGCTCGAACAAGTTGGCGCCTCAACGCCTTTGTCTCAGTCTCTTGTATGGGCGTGGTCTATTTGAGGGCGCTGCATCGCTTGGGCATGGCGCTGTGGCACCCTTCTCTCGGTCTTTTGGCTGGGATGCACTCTTGAAGGCGCCGCAACGCTTGGTATTTGGTGCCGCGGCGCCAGTGATGATTCTCCACTGGTTCCTGCGTCTCTTGATTCCTGTTGCTCCCGTGGTCGTCCGATGTTTCCGAAAGTTCCCAAAATACGTGCAAATATCCCAAGATCCATGGATTAATGCTCATACAAATAAAACAAAAAATAAACTATAAATGACATTAAATGATACGAAACATAACCAAATAATAGGCTAAAAATTCCATAATAAGTGGGTATAAACCGCACTTATCAAACACCCATAAACTAAAGATTTTTCTAGTCTCGAGCAAAAAAAAAAAAAAAACTAAATACAAATAAACAAATAAAAATAACTAAATCAACTAAGCCACTTTCGTAGGGATCACGATTGCATTTAGTGTATGCAACAAGCCTTTAAACCCCTAGGTGGCCCTAGTGGACGAGTTATAGTCTCGTCAGGGCTTACAGCAAACGTCATTCACACACAATCATGCAAAATATAAAAATAACAAAAAGCATAGTCCCGATAGTTATGCATAAAATTATCCTCAAAGAAAGCTTATAAATGAATTAGAGAACCTTCAAAGTACGCAACTGCGATTCAAATTCAAATTCTTGAATAGATTATCTAGGCTAGACTCGCTGTGTGTGTGTGTGTAAAGGTTCATTCACAGCTTGATTCCTAAGTAAGCCAACTTAATGATTTGTTTAAAAATTGGAATCGATGGGTCAAACCAACCTAGATATCTCAATTATGCTATGTAATTGCTTTATTTTGTGCTCAGTATGATATGATTTTTTTTTGTCATTTCTTGTCTATTTTTACTTCTCTTTTTGCACTTTTTTTTTTCAATTTTTTTTCAACACACCTACCCTTTAAGGTAGCATTTCTCCTCATGGTGGTCCTAATACTCGCCAATGGGTAGCTTCACACTTATCGGTTATAGGTGGTTTATTTTCTTTCTTTAGATACTTTTTTTTCTTTTATTTCTATCCATACCATACATCATAACATTAGCAAATCAAGATAGACATCTAAGCAAACAGTCATTTATCGACATGCAATTTCTTCAACTAGTCACCTTGTCAACTACTTAAGTTTTCTTTGCTAAAAACCTATAATTGAGTGCTTACGAGTCTAACATAGATCAACTACTCAATGCATTAGATAAAAGTAAATTGGGCACTTATCGTTTCTAAAATTTCACCCATAAACAAACAAAATTCATCATAGGATATATGCTTTACTATCTAAGACTAAAAACAAATAATTTTTTTTTTAACAATAACTTAATAAATAACAAGTAAACAACATGCACACACCCCCAAACTTAAAACTTGCATTGTCCTCAATGAAAGATAGATATAAAGAATAAGAGTGAGGAACAACACTACCGTGCATGAAGTTGATCAGACTCCTTCTGGTTAGAATTTGGTTGCGCGGGCTTTGTGTGTCTCGTGCTACATGCATACATAACATGCAAAACGAATAAATAAACAATAGCACATAATAAAATAAAAATTAGAAATAAAGAAAATCATAATAAAATAAATACAAGGGTTGCCTCCCCACTAGCGCTAAGTTTAACGTCTTCAGCCAGACGCAACCACCCAAATTGTGGTTATGGTAGCTTATTCTTTTGTATCCACTGACTTCTTTGACATGAAAAAAATAGCTTGGCGGCTGTGGCAGTTTTATCCAAATACCCTTACTGCTGCTTGGTTATGGAGGACGCAATTTGCCCAATCTGTGTTTCTAAAGACTTCATTGTTGCCTCGATATTTTCCATGTGTGTTTCAATATTGTTCAGCCTTGACTCATTCTTCTCAAACCTCGCTGAAGTATTAGTAACAAACATGCTCATGACTTCTAAGGAAGATTCTATTCAGATCTTTGATAGTCAAAGCCCGATGAAGGTTTCAAGGTATTTTCTGTGTTAGCATATGACAAGTTTGTATGATAGCGATTAGGCACAGGATTTCCTCGATAGTTGTTGAAGTTCCGATTGTTCACATATTGGACTTGCTCAAAGTTTGAGTTTCCTTCCAATAACATCGTATTTGTAGCTGCTGCTGATTCAATAGATGTTTGTGCTCGTGGATTTATCAGGGCTGCTACTTGAGTAGATAAGGTGTAAATCTGAGCTGTTAGTGCCACAAGAGGGTCCACTTCATATATTCCAGCCACTTTGGACACCGTAGCGCGTTCACTTGGCCATTGAAAATGGTTAATGGCCATTTCTTCTAATAGATTGTAGGCGTCCTCAGCTGATTTCTTTAATAGAGCTCCCCCAGCTGCTGCATCAACCACAGTTCTATTCGAACCATTCAGCCCATTATAGAACAACTGAATTTGGACCCTGTTGGACAATTATGACCCATAGCGTCACTATTTGTACAGATCATGGTGTTGTTGTACAAATTAACTATGTGAAAAAGGAGATTGCACTCTTATCATTTGTGATTAGATCACCTAGATGTATAAATGATAGGAGGTCCCTATGATTTGTTCCTGGATGGAGAATGATATGAGACAGTATCAGTCCACGAAGGATAAATCATTAAATATCCCTAGTCAGAGTATTATCGATATTGGACATCGATAAATATGTAAAAGACTAGTATTACACTTATGCGCGTTGTGAGGGCACACCGATATAGTTCTCATATATTTAGGTATAGATACTCATGCAAGTGTAATAGGAGATTGTGTTTTACCGATTGTACGGGAAACAACTTCACTCTGGATAAGACCCTCTCGGAATTCCATTAGCAGTATGACTATGTGTCTATGGAAGTCCGAAATCAGGGTAGGTGTATTTGGTCTTAACCTAAGACTTGCACCGCTAATACTTGCGACAATTAATATACTTTGGTTGAGGTCGTCCAGGGCTTTAACAGGTTCTGTGTACGCCAATGCTGGGTATATTGAGAATCGTAGTGCGTTGGGTGTGATGTCAAGAAGGAAGTGTCACTCCAGTCATATGGAGATGATGGTCACGTAGAATACGGGACTGGTTCTCTTAAATGCTGCAGCTATGGATAAAATGACAAGGTTAGGTTTATCCGATTATAGAGACTAGTCACCAGACATCCGACATGTGCTTCGTACGGGGCAGACACAATTCCAGCCCCAGGCCTAGCACTTGATCATCCGATACTGGAATAAATACGCAATACTATGTATACTACGCCTGATACAGATCATTTATTCCTGTAAGGATGTTTCCGGGGTAGGCATGGCGCTTTGCTAGAGGCCGACCTTGTCTTGTAAATCGGTATAAACATAGTACGAGGTACTTACGTGTTCGGATAGTCCGACGACCGATTTACTGCCAATATATCCGGGGATCTCATGGGTCACTTCCCAAAGATTCACCGATGACGTATAACTCGCACTCTATATTAATCTGGGATTAATAAGATGAGAGAGAAAATTAATCTGGGATTAATTGAGGAGATATTTTATCTGGGATAAAATATCAATTAAAAGAGAGATAACGATTAATTTGGAATTAATCGAGAATTAATATATTTGATATATTAAATAAATTAGATTTTGACGCGGAATTAAAATTAGATTTTAATTCGGGCGAGCGAATTAATTTAGAATTAATTCGTTAGCGACGTGAATAGTGACTTCGCTAGGCGTAATCATTTAATTACGACGCAACGAAAAATTTGTTAATTTGGAATTAGTGAATCCGAGCCCGAGATTATTTGCGAGCGCATTCGCATTTCGAATTCGAGCGCGACACGCAAGTCAAATCAAGCGTCAAATCGCTAGTCGAATCTAGCGTCACATCAAGCGTCAAATCACATGTCACTTTGAGTGATGTGACACTTGATTGATTGATGTGATTGATTGAAGGTAGTTGTTGTAGTTGTTGGAAAGTTTTGCCTTTGACTTTTTGGTAGCCAAAAAGTGGTAAATCATTTGTTTTATTTTTAGAAAATATAAATGGGTATTAGATACACATTTTAACAACACAACACAACACAACTTCTCTCCATCTCTCCTCTCTCTCATTTTGGACGCCCAAAGGGCTGTGTAAAAACTGTTTACTAGTTCTTCAAAATACCGAGCAGTAGGGAAGCCAAGAGTGGGATTTTGTGGCAAAATCTCAAGTGCTAGCACACTTACGAGATATGCGAAGGTGATAGGGAAGCCCACCCATGAGCCGGGAACCGTTCGACGAAGTTTGGAGCTTGACGAAGGACCAAAACGAAGGCCATAACAGTGAGTTGTTTCAGCCCACTGCCGTGACAGTTCAAGGAGGAAGAATTTCGTTTTTGTTGCCTCCGCGTCGCTCAACCGATCGATGTAAGTATTCCGCAACTTCTTCGATTGTTATTCGCACTTGATTCGTGTTTATTATTGATCTTGAGACCTTAATAGAAACCCACAATGGTATCAGAGCAAGGTTTGAGCATGAAAAAGTTTAGGGCTTAAAATTTGGGTAAATTGATTTTGAGCATGAATTTGTGAAATTGGATGAATGAATATGCTTAAATGTGTTTGAATTGAAATTTGATTGGATCAATTTCAAGAAAATTGATTTGGAATAATTTTCCCCAAATTTTCTATGTTGGCCGAATGTAGACTTGCCCTATTAGTCTTGGATTTTTTGATTTTTGATTCATTGGATGAGTTAAAATCATTCGGAATGTTGATTTATGTCGATTGTGGAATTAATTGGATTGAATTCGAATCGGACAAATTCCCCTCCATTGGCCGAGACTTTGAGCATGTGTTTGGGTTTGATTTTAGTCAAAATGTGTTGGACACTAATTGATGTAATTAAGCATGATTAGTTATGTTAATTAATATTTTAGAAATGTTAATTAGGTAATTGGTTGTGTATTGCACTTTATGTAATTAACTTATGAAATTGGGTTTTTGTGATTTAATTATAATTGGGCCTTAAAATTGGATTTGGGCTTTAATGTTGTAATTGGGCTTGTTGGGCTTTGTTGTACAAAGTTGGGTTTAGGCAAAATTGGTTGGATCCAATTAGGCCCAAAACCGCTTTCATAAAGCCCAAATGCGACTTAGTGAACATTTAAAGTTTAATTGGGCCTAATGGGCCGAAATTAATTTATGGGCTTATGGGGTAATTTCCCGGATTGGTTTTTGGTTATTCGGTTTGACACGAGTTGACCAAAAGTCCACGACTTAACAAATTAATTAAAAGCCCATTGGACTAATTTTGGAATTGACGTTGGACGTTAAATCGGGCTTTGAGACCCGTTGCGATTAAATTTGGAATTTAAGTCGCAAAAGTACATTATTAAAGTGTAGTATTTAATTGGAATTAAATAGCGAATTAGAATTGAATGCATATTAAATTGGATTTAATGATGTAGTTTAATTTAATTCGAGAATTCGTACTTTGAGTACTTATTTGCAAAACGAGTTTGACTCGAACAAAATCAAATCGTTGTTTGAATATTGGATGGTCACTAATTATCAGATTAATTAATTTGATTAGATTGATTGATAACATGCTTGTGTGAATACATGGTTGCGATGCATGAATAATGTATATTGGATGAATATTAGATGGGTGGGACAATTTTAGAAATTTTTGTAATAAATTTGATTTATTTATTGGACCTGCGTGTCCAGCCTTATACCTCCATATTCTTTGTATTCTCTTCTCACATATTCTCCTCAATGTAAATGAGGTTTCTTTAGAAGTGTAGTGTAACGGGTAGAAGTGATACTTGTGCTAGCGGGAGAGATTTGATCTAGGATCAATGTGTAAAGTATCCATCCGCATATCATTATTATTTTACATATGCACTTTATTATGTGTTTAGAATGCATGTTTAAAGGTGTATGATGATGAGACCTTAACAAAGATAATAAATTGGTTGCCAATTTGCACGCGAAAAACCCTCAAATAATATTAAGCGTTTTTCCTTCCATTGAGTGATTCTTACTCAAGATCTAAGACGACATTGGTTTGTTGGCCAAAGTCAAGGCCTTTGTCTGTCAAGGATGTGTTTGAATCACGAAGGCTTTGTTCCATGTCAGTGTCTTGTCCAAGTTGTGGTTTGTTGGCCAAAGTCAAGACCACTTCTTGTCCATCGACATTGATTACGAAGCTTTCCATGTTCAATGGGTCGCGCTTGACTGAGATCACTAAGTTTGTTGTGCCAAAGCCAAGGCTTAGTTGATTCAGAGGAAAAATGTTAGGTAATACATTGGATGTATTGGCATGTATAAGATATATGTTTCGGACTTGGATGTCCCCCTACTGGATCTAGGAATTGGATTGGATCCGATCGATCTTAGAGATCTACCTAGTTAATTATCATACAATTTGTTGGCCAAAGTCAAGATTGTGTGATATTTAACGGGATCCTAGCCCACTAGGAAACGCGGTTTCCCGAGTACTCGACAGAGGGTTAGAGGCTCGCCGAAAAATAGTGGGAGGCAAGAATTGAATTTGCAATACTCGTTCAATTACTCGCCATACGCGCTCAAACAAATATCATTCGTCAAAGAAATTAAATGTTAGTTGGAATAATATTTAAATTGTTGTTTTAATAAATAGTTGAACTATATATTCAAACTATTCATTTATAGTTGATTTTATAATTGGATTATAGTAATCAATATAATTGATTTTAATCTATTAAATTATAGTTGATTAAATATTTGGATTATTGTAATCATTATAATAAATAGTACCTAAATCGTTGATTAAATAGTTGGACTATTAGAATCAAGATATAAATTGAAAGATTGACATTTAAAACATAATCCTGGGGAAAATGTATTTAAATGGTTTAATTTTCAAATTGGGAATAAAATTTAAGGATGGTCCTGGAAAATAATAAGTTACTTTATTTGATAAAATAACATATTAAGCCTAAGCCCGGAGTTAAGCAAATTGTAGAGCATAACTTAAGTGCTTAATCCATTTAGCTTGTCGCGTAGACTCATTAATTTCTGAATCAGACTAAGGATTAGATCCTTAAAGTATGATAGAAATTGAAGGATCTTCATAAATCTATCTTTGGATTTTAGAAGTACTAAAATTGCAATGATAACTCTTGGAGAGTTAATGACTATTCTCAAGGAGATAAAGTCAAAGTTTGCAATTAGACAAGTAGCGCTAGTCGCACCTTACTTCGATATTCTAGAAGGCCAAGGCTTGGCCAAAGGCTTCTGGAGTGTTGAAACCGGCAAAGGCAAAATCATTATAGTCTCCTGGGAAGATAAATGACATATCCCAAAATGTCTGCCGAAATTGTGGCAAACGGGATCGCGGAAGCGTGACTGTCGTTTGGAAAAAGCAGACATGAAGGAATTGAAGAACGAGCAAGGCTCTGACTTCAAATATGTTTGTCATAAATATATTCACTACCAGTATTAAAATTGGATTTTAGATACTTAGTGTGATATAAATATATATTGATGTTCAGAATCTGTTTTGAACAAGATAATGACATCTATTGAGATTAATCTGCGATTTGGAAACGGGACGAAAGTCGCTGTTTTAACCGTAGATACCTAAGTTTAGGAACTACATTCGGGTGTGTACCTAAATTTGGAAACTGTTATAATGTAACTAGTTTGACTAGGAACATTATCTCCATATCAGTGTTTAACCCGCTGCGGGTGAACCTTTATATTCTAGAACACTAAAGTGTTTTATTATATAAAGATGATATTGAGATAAACACATTAGATGTGGATGACATAATTTATATTTTGAATTTAAATAATATCTCAAACATATAAAATGACAAACCAATAGCTCAAATTGATTTGATCAGAAGAAAACTAATTTGTGGCATTGATGTCTGGGACACAATTAAACAAAACTCATATATCCGCACTTTTGAAGAGTGGGTACGCGGACTAATTGATTCTATTCAAATAAAGTCTACGAATCTAGTTTTTTGGCAAAGTGCCTAAAACACTTTTACTTGGTAACAGTGCAAATGCCACCAATCTTTTAGCCATAGTTCATAGTGAAGTAAGTGGGCCCATGTCTAGCTAGGCTACATGTGGATATGAATATTTCGTGACCTTACGGATGAGGCATCGCATTATGGTTATGTGTTTCCTTTGAAGAACAAAAATTGGAAACTTTTAAAGTTTCGACACGAAATAGACGAACAGATCGGCTAAAGTATTAAACTGTCACGGTAAGACCGTAATGGAAAATACTTAAACAATAAGTTTCTAATATACTTGAAAGAGTAAAGTATTCTTTAAAATGAGGACTCCTCCAGGAACACGTCAGTTTGACGGTGTGTCCGAACCGACTAACCGAATTTTATTGGACATGATAAGGTTAATCATGAGTCGCTCTGAGCTACTATTTCCTTCAACGGATAAGCTTTAAACAGTGCAAGGACTTATTTTGAATAAGGTTCCAATAATATCTGTTTGACAGATATCATATTAGATATGAACAGGAAAGAAACCGGGTTTCTAATTCCTGAAAATTTGGGAATGCTAGGCATATGTTTGGATGATACCATACTAGAACCCAAATGGATAAGTGCCAATTGTTGGTAATCTTAGGGATACCATAAGTATTGTACTTATACAAATCACAAGAGAACAATTAGATTGTTGCTCACCATGCGGTTTTCCTAAGAGGAATACCGATATGCAGTGGAAAGTGGGAGGATAGTATAACTCGATGAAAATCGGAGTAATACTGTTCAAGGCACCGAATCCTAATGGAACACAAATAGTTCATCAAGGATGAAACTATCAACATTAATCTTCAAATACACAAGAACCGCGTATGTCGGAGAGAGTCAGAAAACAACCTGGGGTATGGGTTTCTGATCTCACCTCATAAAGATTTCTATCTTATTGAGGTATACCAACTGACTACGTATGAGGAAGTGATACAAGGTATCGACTCCCTATTATGACAAAGTGTCATGAGTCCGAAATGGATTCCATGTATATCAACATTTTTGGAACTAGTTGATGTATCGCAAGACATTGTGCCTACTGGTACTATATAAGTCTTCAAGGAAGACATACATGGAAGGCAACATACCAACGTATAAAGCTAGGCTTTTAGCGAAAAGGTATCGTTATCAACATTGTGTTGATTACGATTCAACATTTTACCTGTTGCCATGGTAAATCCATTTGGATAATGCTTGTTAAAGCTGCATGTTTCATTTATGAAATATGTCAGCTTTACGGGAAAATCGCTTTCCTTAAAAGCAAACCTTTTGAAGGATGTTTATAACATCCTGTCGGTTTTGTCGTACAAAACTAGCAAACAAGGTTTGCAGGTTATTCGATCCATGTTTGGATTGAAGCAAGCATAGGTTCTAGGAATTATCGTTTTGATGTAATCATAATGGTTTATGATTTAATTCAAAACGAAAATGATTCTTGTGTATATAATTGGGTTAGTGGGAGCGCACTGACAGTGGCTATCCTATACAATAATGATAATGTATATCATTTCTTGGAAATGATATTCCCATTAATAACTATCGGTGAAAGCTTGACTTTCGAAAACTCTCCGAGAAATCCGTACATTGAAAAATATACGCGACCTAGTGTCTCATACGTGTTTGTTATTATCTAGGTCCCAAGTTCAAACAAGACATGAATACATGTGTGAATACATCAACGGAGGTAGCGGAATACTCACATCGATTAATTGAGTCGATTTGAAGACGAACGAAGCCATAAAACCCACTGGTTTAGTGCGCCCACTGCTGCAGTCCGTGCTCACTGGTTTGGCAGTTTCGGGTCTCATTTCGAAGCTCCAAACTCCGTCGTATGAGTCCTGCCTCATGGGTGAACCTCCCTACCACCTTCGCAAGTCTCGTAAGTGTGCTAGCACTTGGATTTTCACCATGAAAACCCAACTCTTGGCTTCCCTTTGCTCACGTTTTTCTTGATAAAAACAGTAAGTTTTGCAGTTTTGGGCGTGAGCTATGGAGAGAGTTAGGAGAGAGAGATGTGTGTTGACTTGTGTAAAAGTTGTAAAAGCTTTTGATTATATATTTTCCCAAAATAATAATCAATTTCCATTTAATTTTATCCAATAAATTAAATGAATTTTGGAGCCAAAAACCAAAAAGTTTTCCCTCCACTAGCTTTCACTATTCATGTCAACTCCATCATTATTCACATCAAGTCACTTTAATAAAGTGACACGTTGTCAAGTCACATCACTCAAAGTGACAAGTGATTTGACGCTTGATGCGACTTGCGTTGCCGCACTCGAATTCAAAATACGAATGCGCAATCACACTCGGGCTCGGGTTCGCTAATTCTCAATTAGCGAATTTTCCGTCGCGTCGTAATTAAATGATTACGCCTAGCGAATTCACTATTCACGTCGCTAACGAATTAATTCTAAATTAATTCGTTCGCCCGAATTAAAATCTAATTTTAATTCCGCGTCGAAATCTAATTTCGTTTAATATATCGAATATATTAATTTACCGATTAATTCCAAATTAATCGTTATCTCTCTCTAGACGATATTTTATCATAGATAAAATATCTCCGTAATTAATCCCAGATTAATTTTCTCTCTCTTCTATATAATCCCAGATTATTTAAGAGTGCGAGTTATGCGTCATCGATGGATTATCGGGAAGCGACCCATGAGATCCCCGGATACGTTGGCAGTAAATACGGTCGTTAGAGTATCCGAATCACGTACGTACCAAGTACTACGTTCTACCGATTTACGAGACAAGGTCAACTCCTAGCAAAGCACCAAGTCTACCCAATTTTCCGGACATATCCATTTAAGATATTTAAGATCTGTATCAAGCGTAGTATACCATTGTATTGTGTATATCGGGTCAGTATCGGATAGTCACGTGCTAGGGCTGGGGCTGGATAAGTGTCTGCCCGTCCGCGAACACATATCGGATGTCTGGTAACATAGTCTCTATAATCGGATATTCATGACCTGGTCACAATATCCCGATTGGATGCGCATCACTCAAGAGCACTAGTACCGTATCCTGCGTGACATCATCTCCACTATGACTGAAGTGATACTTCCGTCTTGACATCACACCCAATACACTACGACTCTTTGATAAACCCAGAAGTGGTGTACGCAAACCGGTTAAAGCCCTGTACCACCAAGACAAAGTCTATCGATTATCGTAAGTATTAACGATGTAAGTCTCAGGTTAAGACTATACACACCTACCTTGATTCGGCCTCCCATAGACACATAGTCATAATACCAATGGGATTCTGAGGGGTCTATCCAGAGCGAAGCTGTTTCCCGTACTATCGGTGAAACACGACCTCCTATCGCACTTGCATAAGTATCCGATACTTATATATATGAGAACTATGTCGTTGTGCCCTCACAACGCACACAAGTGCAATACTAGCCTATTCCGCATTATCGATGTCCGTCTCGATAATACTCCGGCTAGGGATATTTAATGATTAATCCTTCGAGGACTGATACTGTCTCATATCATCCTCAATCCAGAAGACCTCTCTTCATTTATATACTATGGTGATCTAACCACAAATGATGAGAGTGCAATTTCCTTGTCACATAGTTAATTTGCTACAACAACACAATGATTTGTGCAAATAGTGACGATATGGGTCATTTTGTCCAACAATCTCCCACTTGGCACATAGCCAGTCACTCAAGTGTCCCACACCGAACTATGTACGGTTCGCTCAATTGTTGAGGAAGGTTTTCGTCAGCGATTGTCTTGATTATCGTCTGACGCGATTTACACGATCATCACATCGCCACGATGTATGATCCGAACGAATCAGATGATATAGAAGCATATATCTGGATCGTCGATGAGACCTTCAATTCCTTAGCTTGTGCTGACGCCTAGCTCAGCTGCTAACAGAACTATATCTAATCTAATTAGATTTATTTTCGATCCAAATGGCTTCTATTGCTGCCTCAGCTGCAGCAATAATCCGCATTTGTTGTTTATTCGGCAACGGTTATCTTGCTCGGAATATTTCCAGCTCACTGTCCCGTTATTCAAACTTTATAGTACCTCAGTATTTAATTGTTTGGAAACTTGCAGCGGTGATCCCAGTTACTACAAGTTCTCATTCTCCATAGTTTAAGACAACATCTTTAGTTCTCTCAGATACTAACAGATGTTCTTAATCTTCAATCCAGTGACTATCACTTGGATTGACCTGATCGTGACTCCATATGCTCGAAGCGTATGAGACACCAATACAAGTACATTTTAAATGTACAATTTCCCAGAGAGTGTTAACAACTCCAAATCTATCCCAGTAGATCTTTATTCCTTGAATAAAGGTTGTTACTCCCCAGAATTCTACGGAAGAAATTTTTATTGAAAGCCAAGCTTTCATCAATTGCTATATGGGAATTTCACTGTCAGTGCGCCTCTCCCACTAACCTCCTTATATACACAAGAATTATTTCGTTTTGAGTCAAATC
>SKCR01021607.1:0-17582 GCA_019454045.1 Zanthoxylum bungeanum | reverse complement strand
GTACTTATCATTTTCCTTTTATGATTGAAACAAGAATGCACACAAGATGCAAGTACAAAGAAAATATACTTCTTTTGACCTTGAAAACCATATGCATGTAAAAACACATAAAAAAATGTACAAAGTCAATATTTGCACGGCAGTGCGTGTAAATATATGCAGAGGGTTAGGTCAAGAACCCTATCCAACACAAAAATATATTTGTTTTTTTTTTTTGTATAGGTGACCACCTCACCCAAAAATTTTAAAAGCAAAAAATGCTCACAGCATACAAAGTGGGTCATCTGTTCAATTATAATAATTCTCTTTATAAACATTTTTTATTAAACAATTTTGTTGGGGTACTTTTTTATTATTTTATCTATTTACTCAAATTAACCCTTTTTTTTAAGAAAAAACAAATTGATTCAAGAAACCTGATCACCAATCTACTAGCTTGGAAAATTATGACTTTCAACTTTTTTTTGCTTGCACTCTACTACCTAGTTAGCCAAAAATTTTACTATGCAATGATGATATAATAATTTAATATTATCTTATAATGTATTTTAAAATAATAAAAAAGAAAAACATCTAAATAAATGATATTTATATTTAATAAAAACTCCATATATTATATAATTATTAATTAGTGATATTACGGAACTCTTCTTTTTTTTTTTTTTTTTGGGAAACGATGGAAACCCTGCTACCAAACCACTCATTCTGGGTCGCGGCGCAAGTAAAACCATCGGCTGTCCCAGGCTCTTACAAGAAATGCACCCCTTGGATTCGAACTCAGAACCTCAATGTGAGATCTTGGACCCTACACCACCAAGCCACAATGATATAAAAATTATTATTGCTACATGAAATGAAATGAGATTTGCGCGCATATATATTAAAGCCTTGTGGCTTTTGTGTTTATTTCACAATCACTTCTTAACATTCTCTCAATATTAATTCTTCATCTCTCATTCTTTCTTTTTAGTTTCTTCTTTCAAATTAATTACAATGGATCAATGGTGGAGTGCTCTTCAGTTTCTTGAGAACAAGACCATTCTTGTCACTGGGGCAACTGGGTTTCTAGCAAAGAGTATGAATATTTTCTCTCTTCTTTTAACTTCTCTTTTTCTCGAAAGTAATAGAGTTCTTAAACGATTTTCCTTTTCTTGATTGTATGTAGTTTTTGTGGAGAAAATCCTGAGGGTTCAGCCAAATGTGAAGAAGCTTTACCTTCTTCTTAGAGCTGCAGATGCTAAGTCAGCCACCGTTCGTTTCCATAATGAGGTATATTAACCAAAACCAAATTAAATAAAAATAGATGGATCGCTTACATGGATTTTCTGACGTCATTATGCTATATGATGGATCAATGTCTCGTTAAACTCAATAACATACAAATTTTTCTTTACAATTTCTTTTCATATCAGCTTGTATATTTCCCGATCTCGCTTAACATATTTCAATAAATATATAATATTGATTCCATGCATTTTTTAATTTATTAAGTCTCAATAAACATGTGAACAACAGTTTCATCATATCCTGTTTATAATGAGAGTCTTATACACCGAATATAATGACCAAACAAGCATGTGATATATATGTTGATGTATAATATGTGTTTGATTACAGATTATAGGGAAGGACTTATTTAGGGTTCTAAAAGAAAAAAATGGTACACATACAAGTACATTTATCTCAGAGAAGATCACTTTGGTCCCCGGTGACATTTCTCGTGAAGATTTGGGAGTGAAAGACTCGAATTTAATGGAAAAGATGTGGAATGAATTAGACGCAATGATCAATTTAGCTGCCACTACCAACTTCGATGAAAGGTATATATATGATCACAAACAATATAAACATTTAGGTTCTAAAACTTATTTTATGTAAATTTTCTACGTAGTAGTGAATCTTTTAACCGGAAAAAATAGTTGTTTGTTTTGTAAAATCATTTTAATAGACGGGTTTTTAAAAGTTATGTCATAAAATAATAATAATTTTATGATGTAAAATAAAGATATTCTAGATAATTTACATCTTTAAAAAAGTTTTACAATCTCTACTAGTAGAGGTAAAATAAATTTTTTAATCTACAAAAATTATTTTCGTCAGTAGAGAAACCATACTAAACAAACACTAGTTCATTTATTTTTGGTGCAGATATGATGTTGCACTTGGTCTCAACACTTTCGGAGCTAAAAATGTTTTGAACTTCTCAAAGAAATGTGCAAAGCTGAAGGTTCTTGTCCATGTATCCACTGGTAATTAATATAACAAGTCTCTATCAATCGACATTCATTTTATTGCAGAAGTGTCCCTGGAGTAGTCGACACATGTGGCTAATTAATCCAAAAATTTAAGAAATTTCAATTTTAATGTATAATATGTTTTTTATATTTTTTATTATTTATAAGTAGGATCTTATTTTAGTAACTCGTATAGAGCCACAAAATTTAAAGCAATTCAAGACCGCATCTGTTTTATTAAAATTATATTGATTGTCTCTTTAAGATGATTTTTTTATTATTATTACTCAGCTTACGTATGGGGAGAAAGATCAGGGCTATTATATGAGAGATCATTCAAGATGGGGGAGACACTTAATGGGGCTTCAGGATTAGACATTGATGTGGAGAGGAAGGTGGTGGAGCAAGAATTGAATGAACTTCAAGCTGAGGGAGCAACTGAAGAAGCAATTACACTTGCAATGAAAGATCTGGGCATCAAAAGGTTTGTGATATATATATATATACACACACACTTGAATCCCTAATTTTTTTTATTTTTATTTTTTAATTTTAGATCTTTTATAATATACTATGGCTATCTAGAACCACGAGTTCTTGTTTAATTATAAAAATTAAGTTTCCAAATAGTTGGGGGTTGTAAATGAAGAAAAGAAAGACTCTAAAATTTATAAAAACAATTTATATACAATCTAATATAAAAACAAGTTAAACATTACCCTTTTTGAGAAATATCGAAACCTAAGTCTAACTAGATTTCAATAAAAACAAATTTTTAATGAGCTCTCATTAAAAATATTGAAACCTAATTACCCTTTTTGTAAATATTGTATATTACAAAGTGGTAATTTATCCTTTTTTATGTTATGAACTTTGATTATAATAGTTAAATTTTGGAATAATTTTTCAGGGCAAAGATCTATGGATGGCCAAATACATATGTATTCACAAAGGCAATGGGAGAGATGCTTGTAGGGCATCACAAAGAAAATTTGTCAGTTGTTATTTTACGCCCAACCATCATCACAAGTACTTACAAAGAACCATTTCCTGGTTGGATTGAAGGTGTCAGGTAAGCTAGCATTCAAATAAAAATATATAAAAACAAGCATGAATTGATTTCTTTGTTGGGATATTTTGATTTCTTTTAAGTTTTTATTTTAAAATATATATATTTTTATGCAGAACCATTGACAGTTTAGCTGTTGGTTATGGCAAAGGAAGACTAACTTGCTTCCTTGGAGACGTTAAGGGAATTGTTGATGTGGTGAGTTTAAGTTATTTCTTTACTCTATTGTCTCATTTCGGCTCTAAGTTATTATAATTTCATATGCATATATATATATTATTATACTCATATATGGTGCATTTGCAGATGCATGTACACTACATATGCAAATTTCATATGCATAAATTCAATTAAAAATGATTATGCAGATACCAGCTGATATGGTGGTGAATTCTATCATTGTGGCAATGGTAGCTCAATCAAATCAACCCTATAATCATGATCATCATATGAATATTTATCAAGTGGGATCATCTTCAAAACACCCTTTGATATACACTGATATTCAGGATTACGCCTACCGTTACTTCACCAGAAAGCCATGGATTAACAAAGATGGAAAGCCTGTTAAAGTTGGCAAGCTCACTGTTTTTCACAACATGCCTAGCTTTCACAGATACATGACAATCCGTTACATTTTACCTCTCAAGGTCATTATTTATTTTTTACCTACACCTTACCTACATTGATTCGGTTTTGTTAAAAAATAAAATACCGATTTAGTAAGCTACTGAAAATTACCGATTTTTAGTTGATTAATCAACGATTAATCATTGATTTTCTAAAATCATTCGATTTATAGAAAGACTCGTACTTTTTCTTCTTTAAATACTTTAGTCATCTCTCTCAACTTTATGATTATTTAGCCTTTTTTTTTTATCATAAATATTGAATATTAATTATTAGTTATTTTTGGGGATCTTAAGAAATAAGTTTTGTATTTTTTTTATTCTCAGTCATGTTTCATGATTAATTTCTAATTAATCCCCAATTATTTTCGATAAATCTCAAATTGCTCTGAAGCGATTTACTGCTAATTTTCGATTAAATTGCCCATACGACAAGAAAAACCACTTGTCTTTAATATTATTGTTGGGTAAAAATACATGTTAGCTTAACCTTTTGACAAGTGGTTTCACTAACAGGATGCTTTCTTTTCTTAAATACAGGGACTAGAAATAGCAAATGCAGCATTTTGCCAGTACTTTCAGGGCAGGTTTAATGATCTCAATAGGAAGATCAATTTCGTGATGCGATTGGTTGAACTTTACAGACCATACTTATTCTTCTGTGGCATGTACGTATCCTTAGTTTCTTCATCACATCAATTTGATGATTTTATGTATATATAGGACATGTTTTAATCTTAGTGGTTTATGTCACCTCAAAAAATCATCATAAATTTAACGATCTATTAATAACTTTTATGACCATAGAAAAGCGTCATATATTTTATGATCAATACTATCGTTTGTGACCACATATTTGCCGACACAAAAAACTTTTTACAACGCCGAATATGTAGTGTAATAATTATTACGTCGAAAACAATATCGACGCAAAATATTAAAGTTTTTAGCGTCGATATAATTTTTCGATGCTAAAGATGTATTATTTGCGTCGAAATTATTTTCAGCATCTAATATTGAATCCTATATAAACAAACTAAACTTGTTGTTTAATTCGTATACAGATTTGATGATACAAATACTGAGAAGCTGCGAATGGTAGCTAGAGATAACGGCATAGAGACTGATATATTTTACTTTGATCCGAACTGCGTTGACTGGGATGATTACTTCATGAACACTCACATTCCTGGTGCTGTGAAATACCTTTTCAAATGAAATCCGCAAAGTGTTTAATTATTTTCTATTCGCAATTCTCAGATCCTGCTTATAATAAGAGCCTTGGGTAAAATTATAACTTACTGCCAGCATGATGTTAAATTCATTTTAAATGTTATAAAAGTGTGATTTATTATATTAATCAACTGCCTGTGATTTTGATCAACTCACCTTAATTAGTTAAAACAATGCCAAGTAATATATTTGTTTCATTATTATTCTCGGGAGATGTGACTTTTGCAAATAAATACAAGGGAGAAAGTCTTTCGGATCCTCAATTTTTTTCTTGATATCCCGTCAAGTCATTGATTTTTGTATAATACCTCATTAAAATCCATTGGTAAAAATTAATTATTTTCCCATTTTTACCCTTTATTTATAAATAAAAAAGTGACACCAATAATTATGGGTGCACACATAATAAATTAAAAATTTTATCTCTCTTTCGTTTTTTCCTCTCAATTTCTCATATTCTTTCTAATTTTTCTCTTTAATATACTCATGCCTCAGTCACTTATTCCCAAGATTTTAGCTTCATTAGAACCACCAATTTTTTCTTATATATTTTTCATTTCAAATTTCTTATATTTATTAAAAAAAAAATTTTATTATTTTTTGGGAGTTGGAACAAAAGTAGTGGTGGCTTCTTTTTATGAATCCAAATCTGGGGAAAAAAAATCATGAGAATGTTTGCATTTAAGTAATCTGAAAGCCTTCAAACAAATTGATAATTTCTTCATTCTTTTATTATTCTTTTTTATTAAAATAATAATAATTTGCCAAGGAATACACGCTACATTGCTATAATGTTTAGTCCAAATTTTAACTTTGTTGGAGAATTTTACTTGTTTAATTTGCTAAATTTCTACGTGTTAAGGAAACAAAAAAAAAAAAGTCGTTGAATCACACTATGTAAATGATATGGATTAAATATCACTACCTCATTTATAATTCAAGTGAGAGAAATCCTTTTTAAGAAAAAATCTTAAATTCTTACATCCTCTTTGTATTACTGTAGTTATATTTCAGTGACGAAGTTATCTTATAAAAATTTGTTTTTTATATTTTTCCGTGCATGTCTTCCATGATGACAAAGTTGTATCCTTAATAATAAAATATATTGTTATAACAATGTGATTAATTATATATCGCATGTAAATGATTTTACTGCCTAGTTCATGTTTTTTTTTTTTTTTTAAAAGCCAATTTTGTTAAGTAGTTAGATGGATTATTGGAGAGCTTACAAAGATTGGATCACAAAAACCGAATTCATATGCCCTTGCAACCAAACAGCATCCAAACATAAAGAAGGACAAAATAAGAAAAAAAAAAAAAATCAACGGCCACGATTTAATCAACCCCGGCCCTATATCCTTCACAAACCCAAAAAAACCCTAGCTATTTATAATCCTTTTGCATCGGCAAAAAACTCTTTAGCAAACCCTAGCAGCAACTCCAACGCTCTCGTCTCGCATCTCCGCACACAACCAAGTAAGTTTCCCACCTCATGCTTTCTCTTTTAGCTATCTGTTCATTCTTTAAAACTGTTTTCACGTGATTGTTTTGTGTCGCTTTAGCAGAAATGAAGGTGATCGCCGCTTACTTGCTCGCCGTTTTGGGCGGCAACGCCAACCCATCCGCCGATGACTTGAAGAACATTCTCGGATCAGGTATGTTTTTCATTTTACAAACAACCCAGATCGTTAATTTTTTTATATTTTTATAAATATCAGTCAATTTTATTTTTTTTATCTTGTATTGATAATACTCTGCTAATGTATTGGTTAGTATATTTTAATATTAAGTTATTAGCGTGGCAGCGGATGGTGGTATTTAAAATGTTTTATTCTTTGTAGATTATGATTTCATTGACAAAAAAAAAAGCTTGTTATGTGTTAATGGTGATGTAAAAGATCATTATTATTTGAGAAATTTTAAAGTTTTGCTCTGGTTGTTTGAATTTTCAATAACACTAGGTAGGAAAACATATAATGTTGAGGCTAATATCATTGAAAATGGTATTTGAGATCAGTGAGGTTGATTTTGACGTGGTATTAAATGTTTTGGGTTGTGTTTGTTACTTTGTTTTGCAGTTGGAGCAGAAGCAGATGAGGAGAGAATATCGTTTCTCCTGGCTGAAGTCAAGGGAAAGGATATTACTGAATTAATTGCATCCGGAAGGGAGAAATTGGCGTCAGTGCCATCAGGTGGTGGTGTTGCTGTTGCTGCCGCTGCACCTGCTGCAGGTGGTGGTGGTGCCGCTCCTGCTGCTGAGGCTAAGAAAGAAGAGAAGGTTGAGGAGAAGGAAGAATCCGATGATGTAAGTTTTGTTTTGTGAGATTGAAATTTTAGTTTGGCATTAATCATTTCAGTTTCAGCTTGGTTGTGATCCTTATATTTTAAGAATGTTTATTTTGCCTGACTTTTACTTCAATTTTCTGCAGGACATGGGTTTCAGCCTTTTCGACTAAGATCAGAATGTTTATTGGTGCTTTTATTTGAATTTGACAAGTTTTTGGTCTGTAGTTGGATATGGTTTTACCATCTTAGAGATTGTCGGAACTCATGGAATTTTTGCTTGCTTAATGAAGTGAGATCTTTTAACATTAATGTTATAATTCTTTTTATTTTCCTGAAATTTAAATTTGAAATCAATCCCAAAATATATCTTAATTTATTGAAAAATGTCATATAATTTGATTTCGGGTTGGGGTTTTCTCACATATTTTTATGAGGCGTGACTAAGTGCACCTAAGCGTATCTAAAAGGCGCGAGCCTTTGTTCCTAGACGCGCGCCTGATGAAGGTCGTCTGGTCCGACCCTTCATGTGACACAGTGGTCTGAGCCTGAGGCGGACCTTTGACAATTATGGCTTATCCATTTCAAGTTGATGACTAGTGTTTAATTTACACCTTAAATCATTTGGAGGGATTGATGCATAGCATATGCATCTATGTAAATAGTCAAAATGTCTATTTGCGGCCAATTTTCTAGAGATATTGCTATGGTACTTTGGTACAGTGCGTATGTCTTCGATGAAAAGGGTTTGTAAATGGATGAGACTCATAAAATCCCTTCTCAAATGTTGGAAAAATTATTTTGTTTCAAATCCAAGTCTAAATAAACAATATTTGAATGGTGATTGGATTTTTTCAAATTTAATCCATTTGTCAAAAAGATGTGAAACTATTATGTATGCTCCCTATGAATATTGGAAATGTCAACCCAAGCTATGGCAGTTGGCTCACCATAACATTTTTTTTAACATGCTATGGGGCAATATCTCCCACTAAATTAAAACTTTTATAAAAGAAAAGTTTTACTTAAATAACCTTCAAGCTGAGGTAGGGGATAGTTTGAACAAAAATAATAAATTTATATTTTATTGAATTTAATAAAACTGATTTAACAACCTTCACTGACTGACTGCGAGTCGATGATAAAGGATGTTGAGGACATTCTTTAGGGTTTGAACGAAACTAATACTTCATTTGAAAATGAAAATGCAGCTGCAATAATCTTTCAGTCTCCCCAGGCATATTTCCTGGACAAAAGGCAGTTTAATGCAAAAGTTTTATCATCTTCACAGGCTAAGAATCACAAAATTAAACAGAGTTTCTATTGTCATGAAGGTACAAGAAAGGCTAGCAATCAAAGTCTATTCTGTTTGAAACAACATATTCCTCCATCAATAAAGAGAACGTGATATAAGGTGTCACCAACTATAAAAAAACATCAAGTTACTTGGTGTTGCAGTTGTACATTTTCCTATGAGCGCAGTTTTCGGAAATGTCTTGAAATAACTTTTGAACTATTATCCCTCCTCAAAAGCTGTCTACGCTCTTTACAAAGCTTTCTTTCTTCCAGCTGTTAGAGAATATCCTTCGCCTCAATTAGTTTCGATAAGGCTGTGGGTCATTGTCTCATGAAAACAAACAAAAGACTTGCCTGGGAAATGATTTTTGCAGACTTCCAACAATTTCAGAACCATCTGTATGCTGTTGGCAAAGCGTCTTAAGATTTGGGAACAGTCACATTTAGAATCTTTATATCTTGATATGGCTTGTCGCCCTTATCCGTCTTCACTTTCTCAATAGCCTGTCCAGTGCAAAAAATTTCAAATGTTAGTCAAGGCATAATACATCAAGACTAGAGGTACTCACCAAATTCAACAGCTATGACTCTCACTTAAGTTTAGCTTTAGTACAGAAGGCTGTTGGATGGATGCCGCAATTTAAACTTATGCATCAATTGTGCCAATGCAATGCAATATATTGTTATAAATAACCATCAGTCAAGTACACAAATAATACCTGTACGACATCCATTCCTTTTATAACTCTACCAAAAACAGTGTGCTTATTGTCCAGCCACGGAGTAGCGACAGTGGTGATAAAGAACTGAGACCCATTTGTATTTGGGCCAGCATTTGCCATTGAAAATGTGAAAGGCCTGTCGTGTCTTAAACTGCAAATAAAGAATTTTACATTCCATGTGAATCATTGTAAATTAAGATAATTATTAAATATCAACATCAACCAATCACAAGCAGCAATAGGACTAGCAAGATAATAGCAAGTGGAACATGCCAGTTAATAGTTGAGTTGTAACCTTGGAAATTAAAAACATGTTAAAGAGTATTTTTCTTATATCTTCACTTGTCTTGCAGTAAATTCATGAGTACCTCCAACTAAGAAGCTTCTTCAAAATATTGACAGAAACACCAAGAAAAACAAAGCTGCAAGAGCCAATAATGTGAGCTCGAGCATGTCAATAAGCAAAATTAATTACCTCTTATGAAACTCATCCTCAAATTCCCTTCCCCAGATAGATTGCCCACCAGTGCCATCTCCCAAAGGATCTCCTGTTTGAACCATGAAGCCTTTGATGACCCGGTGAAAAATGAGATTATCATAATACCCATTCCGACAGTGTGTTGTGAAGTTCTCCACAGTTTTTGGACATTCTTCTGGGTAAAGTTTCATATGAATGTCACCCATTGTCGTATGTAAAATCTGGTAAAACAGATGGATAATCAAAAAAAAGTATGACCAAACTTGTTAACATGCCAAGGAGGGCTCTAAAAGAAAACAACAGAAGAAACACATTAAGAGCATATAGATAAATAAAGAGGGAAAAGAAAACTCACCACATTGTCAGGAAGAGATGTTGTCACTGACTTTCCAATATCAGACACTGCCAAAAGTTCATCAGGAGGAGGTTTTTCATTGAAGACATCCCTTCCCTTGGTTGTGTCTTCAGGCTCCTCTGGTTCCCTCCGACTATTGGGGCCGCATAGAGTTTTGAGTCAAATGCAATACTTTAAAATAATTCTTCAGTATTTCATTAAAGAGAAAACACAACTCTCAGTGTGCTGTAGCAAACTTTCAATTTCAAACAAGCGAACAATTTAGATGCAGGGGAACCAACTCATGTTGGTTTCAACATCCAAATAAGATGAGACCACAAACTATGTAGTTCATCATTCTTAAAATTCTAATCTCTCTGTCTTGCCAGCTATCATACCCTACGCAATTATGGAACACCATGCAGTTGAATGACACAACAATTAAAGGCATCACTAGTACACACCCTCAAGAAAGTAATAATAAAAATATTGATAATAAAGCAGCAAAATTACTAGTAAAGTTGGGTAGAATATTTTGTACCTGAATAAATAGATCCTATGTTTCTTGAAAGCACAACAAAGTAGAGTTGGATCGGACAAAGGCTCTTTGCTCTCGTTGGCATTTGCTGCAGCTGCTGGAATTTTCCTAACCTTTTTACTGCTTCGATCACCTTGATACAAGGCGATTCTCAAGAATCTATCATTGTTTTCCACTTTCCCAAGAATTCGAGCCACTTTATTCATGTGCAAATTTACAATCTATAAGAAGTCAAATGAAAAGGCAGGAAAGGAATAAGAATATCATAGAAATAGAGATGCTAAGACAATTAATATGCAAATACCAAGGTACTTCACAATCTAATACAAGAATGTGATATATTACTTTTATCCCTAGGAGAGTTGCATATATAAGGAAATTAGAGCTTTCATCAAAAATTGCATTTGGTGGTGGTGCAGTTTCTGTTTTCTCAATTTCCTTCTCAACAGCCATTCTTCGCCCAAAATCAATAGCTTCCAGCCGGTATAAGGGGGCATCACTTCTTTGGAGATCTTGGGCCACCTAATCAGAACAAGCTATTACTTCATCACCTTCATAGAGTTTCAAAAGCTAAAATGTTCAAATCAATATTTCAGATAAAACTGATTTTACCTCAAGTGATTCGTCATAAACTCGTCTTAGTTTGCCAGTTTTGAACCAAAATACACGTATTCTACGATCAGGCGATGTGATGGCAAATTGCTTACCATCTGGGCTTACCTGAAACATCATACAGCAGTTTTCATTATCACTCCTTTAACAACCACTATACTCTCAAACTCACGAAAAAGATTAAGCATGACAAATTTACATTCATAACATGGATAATATTATTAGTGTTTAAACAAAATAGTCAAAGAATCAAAAGTGAACCATACTTCTCAGAGAGAATATAGTACCTCAATAGCAGAAACAGTTGTTTTGGATTTGACAATTTCGAAGAGATTAGTATCACTTTTTAATCTGAAACTCACACTGCATTAACCAGAAATCCATAGAAATTATAAATTTGAGTAAATTTAAGTGCATCCAACATTAAATCTCAATGTAACAGTGCTAACTAATTCCAGAGTGCCCTGCAGGATGTTTGGCCATCAAGAAAAGAGTTACAGAACAAACTTATATAAGAAAACAACAGTATAAAAGCATCACGTGGAATTAGAACATACTCGCTTTCTGGGAATTGCAGTGTATCAGTGCTCCAATACTCGAGGATGCCCTTGTCATCAGCAGATATCACAGAGTCGAAAACAGGGTTGTACCTCATAACTTTTATAGGCCCCAAGTGTATCTGGAAAATGCAAGGCAAGAACGGGAAAAATATAATAAGAGAGAGAGAGAGAGAGAGAGAGACGCTTGTGAATAAGAAATCTGGAAAACTTTTCCATGTGTGCAACTTTTAAAGTGGCTAAGGCCTAAGATACCTCCTTAGAGATGATAGGTTCATTCGAATCAGCTTTAGCATCATAAATATGGACAAATGAGGAGTTCCTATCACTAATAGCAAGCTTGGCTTTGACATCCCCTTGTTTGTAGACCCATTCAGCAGCACCGGGAATGAAAGACAGTCGGATCATGAGCATCATGTCATAGTTAACGACATCATAGATCTTCACAGACTTATCATTTGAAATTGTACAGCAAAGTAAACCATCAACACTAACCTGCATAACTGAACAAGTCACGGTTGACGAACGCAGAAACAAGAAAAAAATTTGGCAATAGAGAATAGCATAAAATATCATGAAAACCAAAAATACAAACAGATAGATTGCCTCAACCTGGCAATACAGTTAACACTTGAGTGCACTTCACCACAAATTTAGCAAAGCCTATGATGATGATCAGAAATGTGGAAACAACGGTGCCAATGCAAATGATTGTACTGTAGACTACATGAAGAGGCATAGAAATTGTAGAAGCAAGAAAATAGCAGGCAGTCACAGGCAGCAACAGAGTACTACAGTACTAAAGTACCCAGAGCAGGGTGCCAGCAAAGGTTGCAGCAACTTGATAAAATCACAGTAACACGGTAGTCTAAACAATGGTAACGGTGGTAACTGTAGTGAACAAGCACAGAGATATTCATGGCAGCAGCATAAGGATAGTGGCAGTAGCAACAATCAATCCCATCTTTTCATTACTGTACTAGTAGTTGCTGTGAAAGCAATAGTAGTGGTGACACTAGTGGCAACAACTTTCATGTGTTTTAATAGTGGTGAAATAAGTAGTGGGCATACCGTTATCAAAATAAGACACTTGCTATAGAACTAAATTCAACAGTAGTCACAAATAAGGAATAATAATAAACTCATTAGCCATTTCTGTAACTTCCTGATGGAAGGAGAACCTTACAGTTAAGAACTATAACCCCAATACGAACAAACACTGCTTGTGCATTTGTAAATAGGACACAATTTAAAAAATTATCTCATTTCCCCATTCTTTTCTCTTTTCTTTTTTTTAAATTTATTATTATTTTTAGAACTCTTAGCTTTTTTAATGTTTTTCATTTTTCTCAAGGAAAAAACACTGCAGATGAGGGGAACACCACCCACGTTGTAGATGTTGGGGTTTGTGCATATACTTGGAAAATCCAAGTGCATATTGTCATATTTCCGATGTGTTATGCGACTTCACCTTAAATGTAGATGCTTCAATTACATCGTCAAGTTTTCACCACACTAATCTAGGATGGCCATTGTGCAATATTGCATGAATTTTGAACTAAACTACCACAAACCAGTTCTTAACTTCTATCAACTAACAAACCCATTGTGACCAACCAATAATCCAACAACAATAAATACAAATGCTAAAATAAACATAGTACTCGAGAAAAGTAAATGGTATACACGGATTCATTCAAGGTGGAAGAGCTCACCGCTAGGCCTTCAATTGGACCAACGTGTGCTTTAAAATGCTTTGCAAACTCAATGCCAATAGGCTTTTTCTTCCAAAATTTCAAATGCCCTGGTTTAAAAATATGAATAAACAAAAACAAAAAAGTAGTTAAGTGAGCCTACAGATGAACATTAATTCTTCATTTACCTAATCTAATCTAGAGAACACAATACACAGGTTTCACAGACAAAATTATTCGATCATAGGCAACCATCAATATCATGCTAAAGAAATGGAAACTTATTAATAGAATTACTGATCGATTGTGTCTACAGTTTGTTGGACAAGGAGGTTTGTCAGTCCATCTCTAATACCAAATTGAAAAATTCCTTTAAATTCAAGGATCTGACAAACAACATACAATATTAGCCAGTTAAGCGAAGCTCATCATCTCCAATTTCACAAAGATTTCAACAAAACTATATACAGCTATAACATTATTAATTCCAATATCAATAAATAATAAACATTGTTAATTCCAATTAGCCGTAATATCAACTATCAAGAAAAATAAAAACAATATCCGAAATTTACCATCAACACTTCCAGTAATAAAAAATTCTGCAGCTGAGACAGCAACATGTGTGACCACATCGCGATGCATATAACTTTTCTCATACCTGCAAAACAATAATCATTTCCATTCATCACCCAAAAAAAAACCCTAAAATTAGAAACCCATTACACAAATGAATTATTTATTATGAAAGCGTATGAAAATACATGTTAGCGGAGGGCAGAGAGTCGAGATAGGCTTGCTCGAACTGGAGGGGACGCTTGGCCCGAGCACGAGGGGCAGGCGTGGGCCCGACGACGGGCTCTGCGGCGTCCTCCGGTGCTTCTGCGACGGACGTTGCGTTGCCGTTTTGAGGTTCATCTTCCATTGCGGTTGTCAAAGCTTAGGGTTTTTCGATAAACAAGTGGCGATTTTGGAGAGCGAAATGTGAAGCTTGAAGCTTTTTTGTAAAAATTGCTTCACTGTACAGTCTCTTGATATTTGCGACTACAGCTTCTGTGAAATTTCTTTAAAGGCCCCTTAATTTATATAATATCACTGTTTTAACCTTGTAAAAATGAAAATTTGAAAATGGTACTTGCATAATGATATACGAAAAGAAACACACAAATATTTCTCAATTCTAGTGATAATTCATTAGATATCTTTAAATGGTCATGTTAACGAGTGTCTTAATGGTGTGTTTACTTAATGGCAATATAAATTGAGGAATGATAATCATTTCTAATAAGGTTGTTTACCTGATAAAATTGAATAAAAATGAGAATGAAAATGGAAGTGGGGGCCCACAAATTAGGAATGGAGAATGAGAATCACATCTCCACCACCTCATGGGAATGAGATTCTCATTCCCATTATTGATGGGAAATTACAATATTATCTCTACATAATTAATTAATATTAATTTATAAATAATAAATAAAATGTATTAATAATTAATAATTAATCAATAATAATAAAAAATAATATTTACTATTTTAATAAAAGAATAATTTAATAAAAGAATAATTTAATATTTAGTAATTTAATACATTAATAATTAATCAATAAAGTAATACTTAATTAATACTTAATTTATAATTAATAATTAATAATTAATAATTAATAATTAATAATTAATAATTAATAATTAATAATTAATAATTAATAATTAATAATTAATAATTAATAATTAATAATTAATAATTAATAATTAATTAATACTTAAATAATAAATCATAAATAAAACTATTAATCAATAATTAATAATAAAATAATATTTAATATTTTAATAAAAGATTAATTTAACATTGAGTAATTTAATTCATCAAAATTAAAAATAATTAATAAATAATAAATTAATATATAATTATAACTAAGAGTATTTTTATATCTTTTTAACAATTCATTTCGGTTACTGGACAAAGTAAACACATCAATGGTAATACTGATTCATTCTGATTCTGATTCATACAGTTAAGTAAACAACTTATTCTGATTCTGATTTACCATTCTCATTCCAGCTCATTCCGATTCCATCTCATTCCAATTACGAGTACGCAAACGCACTATAAGAGTATTCATTAAGGATCCATTTTATGAATGTTTTCACATCACTTTTATGAGAAATGTAAAAAATTGTTAAAATATTAATTACTTTTTCTTTTTTTCCCATGAAAATTTTCCTAAAATGAATCCTTAAGGAATGTCCTTAAGGCTCGTTAGCATTTCTCATCTTAAAATTAGAATATCTTTTTTTTTAGTTAACTCCCCCACAACCGTTAACTCCAGTTAGATTACGAATTATACCTTTCCAGTTAATCTATACGAGTAGGACATCCATATTCATAGACCATACAAAAGAGCTATGTGTATTGTATGTGTGTGTGTATATATATATATATATTATATATATATATATATATATATATATATATTGGAATTGTTGAAAATCTCGTCGTCAAATCACTCATTCCGAGTTTAAGCGGAGCAGGTAAAACCATCGGTTACCTTAGGCTCTTACAAAAATACATTCTCTGAATTCAAACTCAATACCTCAATGTGAGATCTTGTCTCAAGCTGTATATTATTTGTGCTAATCAACGATGATTACAATATTAGATACTCTCGTTATATTTAATCATGCCCATATATGTTTGCAGATTTGGCTTAATCTATGCTCTTAACTTTCTCTCTCTTAAATTCCTATAAAAATTATCGGAGGGGCACTACTCCCACCCCCCAACTGCCAGCACCCCTCATGTCCCCTTCCCTAAATCACCAAAATACATCTCCCTTTAATAAAAATCCTCTCACAATATATATAAATAAATTTGAAAATAACACACACACACACACACACACATATATATATATATATATATATATATATATAGATATATATATATATATATATATATATATATATAATATATATATATATTTGGTTTAATAAATATTACAAATTTCAGATTTATTATTATTTATTTTGTGTTTATTTATTCATTTAATTTTTGTGATTCTACTGATTTTAATAAGTAAATAAGACAGACAACTTTTGATAAAGTAAAAATAAAATCAGAATCAGAATCAACACGACTTTTAATAAAATAAATTTCTCTATTTTCAAAATAAATAAATAAAATATGCATATATTAGATTTATTAAACAAATAGACTATCAAAACATTTATTTTATAAACTAATTTTTTGGTAAAATTTTATTTTTTATACATAAGTAGTGTTAATTAAATTAAAAAATAATCAGAAAAATTAAATGAGTAAAAACGAAATTTGTAATATTTATTAAACAAATAAAAATAATATAGATATAAGAGCAAAAAAAATTAAATTTAACAAATTAAAAAAATTAATTAATAAAATGAAATAAGTATATATATTATTTTTAAATTAATATATATTATTTTTAAATTGATATATATATTATTTTTAAATTGATATATATATATATTATATATATATTGAGGAGGGAATGTGATGGATTTTTTTATTAAAAGGGGGTATTTTCGGAATGTATGGAGGGGACAAAAGGGGGTGTTTGTCAGTGGGAGGGGGGATTAGTAAAATTCATTTTATCGAGGTGTTTCTCTTAAAGAAATTAATTAAATATATTTTTATTAAGATTTCTTTTTGAACGTGTACTTTTCTACCAATCCCTTCATACAAGTTCATTATCTAAATTGGAAAGGTGTGAGAAAACTTCGACCCCGCACCATTTTATCCTTGTAAAAGGCATCCCCATACGAATTGTTGATGGACATATAGTTTACCTCATATTATTATTTCACAATAATATGAGGATGTGACTTGAACCTTGGATCAAGATCATATTAGGTTCTTAAGCCCA
>SKCR01021606.1:0-17653 GCA_019454045.1 Zanthoxylum bungeanum | reverse complement strand
TCAGCTTCCTTGATTCTCTAGCCTGTTTATCAACTGTCTTCCAATTGATGGTTCTGGTCTTGAAGATCGTAGGTTGATGGTGGATAAGATGGAAAATGTGGTTCAATGAAATATACTAGTTCATTATATGAAGGTCTTTGATAGTTCTGCCACCTTAAATTATATAGGTATACGCATTGATTACTCGGGTGATTACCAGTTGGACAATATGACCTATAGATCATTATTTGTACAGAACATGGTGTTGTAAAAATTAACTTGTGACAAAGGAAATTACTTTTATCATTTGTAATTGGATTACCAAGATACAAAAATGATAATAGTCCATATGATTAGTTCTGGATTAATAAGATATGAGACAGTATTAATCCACTAAGGTTAATCATTTAAATCCCTAGTCGTAGTATTATCGAGATTGGACATCGATAATGCGGAATAACTAGTATTGCACTTGGGCGTGTTATGGGAGCATAACGACATAGTTCTCATATATTTGGTATTCGATACTCATGCAAGTGTAATAGGAGGTTATGTTTACCGATGGTATGAAAACAGCTTCGCTCTAGATAGACCCCTCGAAATTCCATTGTTAGCATAACTATGTGTCTATGGAAGTCCGAATCAGGGTAGGTGTATTTGGTCTTAACCTGAGACTTGCATCGCTAATACTTGCGACAATCAATATACTTTGGTTTTTGTCGTCCAGGGCTTTAACAGGTTCTGTGTACGCCTCTTATGGGTATATTGAGAATCGTAGTGTATTGGGTGTGATGTCAAGATGGAAGTATCACTCCAGTCATATGGAGATGATGGTTACAAGGATACGAAACTAGTTCTCTTTAGTACTGCAGTCATCAGGATAATATGACTAGGTCATGATTATCCGATTATAGAGACTAGTTACCAGAGATCCGACATATGTTTTGTATGGGGCATACCATAATTCCAGCCCCAGGCCTTGCATGTGACATCCGATACTGGATCGAAATACGCAATACTATGTATACTACGCCTGATACAGATTATATATTCCTTTAAGAATATATCTGGAGAATTGGGTAGGAATGGTGCTTTGCTAGAAGCCAATAATGTCTTGTAAATCGATTAAAAACATAGTACTATGTACGTACGTGTTCGGATAGTCCGACGACCGGATTTACTGCCAACATATCTAGATCTCATTGGTCGCTTCCCCGAAGATTCACCGATGACGTATGACTCGCACATATTAATCTGGGATTAATTAGTAGAGAGAGAAAATTAATTGGGATTAATTACGGAGATATTTTATCTGGGATAAAATACTATTAAGAGGGAGAGAACGATTAATTTGGAATTAATCGATTAAAATAATATATTCGATATATTAAACGAAATTAGATTTCGACGCAGAATTAAAATTGGATTTTAATTCGGGCTAACGAGTTAATTTAGAATTAATTCCCAAGCTACGTGAATAGTAATTTTGCTAGGCATAATTATTTAATTAAATTTGATTTAATTACGTCGCAACGAAAATTCGTTAATTCTGAATTAGCGAACCCGAGCCCGGGAGTATTTGCGGGCCCACTCGGATTTTGAATCAAGTGGGCCCCACAAGTCACATCACGCGTCACATCTTTAGTCACTCAAGTGATGGACGTCTTGTCACTTTTGGTGATTGACATCATGTCACTTTGTGATTGATGGGGTTGTTGAAGACTTTAAGTCTTGTACCAAATTTTGAAACTTGGTAATTTGATTTTTTTTGTTTTTTGAAAACAAAATACACAACCAACTTCATCTTCTTCCTCTCTCTCCCTCACACGGTTCTGAACCATTTTTCTCTCCCCAATCTCACGGCTTGGAAGCCCTTTTCTCTACTTGGCCGAGAGTTGCAAGAAGACTAATGGAAGATTTGTAACAAATTTTTCATGGTGCTAGCACACATCAATGAGTCATTCAAATGTGATAGAGAAACCCATCCATGAGCATGGAATCATTCACAAATCTTGGAGCTTGAAGATCAACACAAGGAGCACAAAAGGAGGCTTGGCCGAATCATCCATGAAGAAATTTTTGTGTTCTTCGCATCGCAAAAGCCGATCAAAGTGAGTATTTCCGCCATCTTACTTTGATGTATTCGCACATTTCATCGCTTAATTTGATCTTGGTTTGACCTAGAAAACCCAACAATGGTATCAGAGCGATTATTAAGAATGAAATTGAATTAGGGTAAAATTTGGGTAAAATTAATTTGAGCATGATTTGATAAAATTGATTGTTTGAGTATGCTTGAATGATGATAACTTAGAGTTATGCATGATCAATTTGATGAAAATTGAATTGGATTAATTTTTTAACAAAAAAATGGCTTGGCTGAATTGGAGATATGCCTTAAAGTCATGGTAATTTTTTTTTATCATTGGATGGGTTGAAAGACATGAGATAAATTGATTTAGGATTTAATTGGATTAAAATCGAAATCGGATTTAAAATCCCTCTTATGTCGTGAGCTTCAAAGCATGAAATGAGATGATTTTTTGATTCAATAATGTCGGACATGTGTTGATGATGATTAGCATGATAATTATGTAAATTGATATTTTGGAAATGTTAATTGACTAATTAATTATGGCTATACACTTTAGTTAATTGAATTATGAAATTTGGAATTTTAGAATTTAATTTGTTGGGCTAAATTTGGAATTGGGCTAATAAAGTTGTATTTGGGCTTAATGGGCTTGGTTGTGCCATGTTTGGTTTAGGTTAATTATTTGGATCCAATTGGGCCTAAAACCATTTCCATAAAGTCCAAATATGATTAAATGGGCCTTTAAAATTTTAATTGGGCCTAATGGGCCTAAATTGATTTTTGGCAAAGGGTGATTCCTTTTTGGGCTTTGGTTGACAAAGTCCATGCCTTATAAATTAATTGAAAGCCCATTGGACTTTAATTAAATTGACATTGGATGTTAATTAGGCTTTGAGACCGTAAAGACTAGATTTAGAATCTAAATCGCAAAGGCTCATTAATAAAGTGTAATTATTTAATTTGGAATTAAATAAAGAATTAGTATTGAATGAAAATTAAATTGGATTTAATATTGTAGTTTAATATAATTCAAGAATTCGTATTTTGAGTACTTATTCTTAAACGAGTTGGACTCGCACAAATCAAATCGTTGTTTGAACATTGGATGGTCATTAATTTAGGATTAATTAATTGGATAGATTGATTGATAACATGCTTTGTGTGAAACATGGATGGAGATTATGAATAATGTATATCAGATGGATATTAGATGGGCGAGGGCATTTTGGAAATTGTTGTAATAAATTTAGAATTTATTAAATTGGACCTGCGTGTCCAGCCTATTACCTTTTGACTCTTTGTATTTCTCTTCTCACCTATTCCCTCAATGTAAATGAGGTTTCTTTAGAAGTGTTATATAATTGGGTAGAGAGTATGAATTGTGCTAGCGAGAGAGAGGAAATGGAGAGATTTGTTCTAGGAACAAGTTGTTTTAAATATCCATCAGCATATCATTATTAATTTATTTACCGCTCCTTATTATGCTTTTAGAATGCATGCTTAAGGGTGTATGATGAGACCTAATCAAAGATAATTAATTGGTTGCCCATTACGCGAAAAACCCTCAACAAGTATTAAGCGTTTTTCCTTCCATTGAATGATTCATTCTCAAGATCCAAGAATGGCATTGGTTTGTTGGCCAAAGTCAAGACCTTTGTCCATCACGGATGTGTTTGAATCATGAAGGCTTTGTTCCATATCGCATGTCTTGTCCAAGTTGTGATTTGTTGGCCAAAGTCAAGATCACTTCTTGTCCATCGACATCGATTACGAAGCTTTCCAAGGTCAATGGGTCCTGCTTAACTGGAATCATTAAGTTTGTTGTGCCAAAGCCAAGGCTTAATTGATTCAGAGGAAAATAGTTAGGGAATATATCAGATATATTGGAATATATTATATATATGTTTCAGACTTGGATGTCCACCTACTGGATCTAGGAATTGGATGAGATCCAATTTATCTTAGAGATCTACCTAGTTAAATATCATACAGCTTGTTGGCCAAAGTCAAGGTTGTGTGTTATTTAACGGGATCCTAGCCCATTAGGAAACTAGGTTTCCCGAGTACTCAACAGAGGGTTAGAGGTTTGCCGAAAAATAGTGGGAGGCAGGTATTTAATTTGCAATTTCGTTTAGATACTTGCCAATACGCGCTCATTTCAATTTTTCATCATTACATAAATATATTAGTTGGACTAATATTTAATTATTGTTTTAAAATTAGACAGTTGGACTGTATTCAAACTATTTCAATTTATAGTTGATTATATAATTGGATTATAGTAATCAATATATTTGAATTTAACCAATTAAATTATAGTTGATTATATATTTAGACTATAGTAATCATTATATTCAATAGTACATGAAATCATTGATTGGATAGTTGGACTATAGCAATCAAGATAACTAAAAGATTAGCGTTTAAAACATAATCCTGGAGAAAAGTCATTAAACGGCTTTAATTTTCAAATTGGGAATCAAACCTCAAGATAGTCCTGGAACTGAGAAGTTACTCTATTTGATAGAGAAACCTATTGGGCCTAAGCCCGGAGTTGAGCAAATAGTAGAACATGATCTTTGGAAGATTCATGTGATGATAACTTTAATGCTCAATCCTTTATGCTTGATGCAATGATACTTTAATTCCATCGTCAATATTAAGGATTAGATCATTGTACCATGATGATGAAATTAAAGATCTTCATAGATCTATTCTTAGATCTTAGAAGTACAAATTGCATAAGAAGGTCTTTAGCTCGTGTATGTCAGATGGTACATCTATCGAGCACTAGGTGTCGCAGATGATTGCTGACATCGATCAGCTAGGTTAGCTGGGCATTACCTACGTGGCTAAGACTGCCAAAGATTTGATCTTATGGTCTCTACCCGAATAGCTGGGGGCAGGTTCATTATGAACCAAGAGTAAACTCTGGAGAGTTGACAACTATGCTCAATGAGGCAGAGCCAGAGCTTCTAAAAGGGGCTAAGGCAAAATCATCAAAGTCTTCTGGGAAGACAAAGGACATATCCCAAGATGTATGCCTAAACTGTGGAAAACAGGGTCACTGTAGCGTGACTGCTGTATGGACAAGGCATACATGAAGAAAGTTAAGGCGGGGCAAGGCTCCGGCTTCAACTATGTTTGTCTTAAACATGTTCACTATTAGTTTCAAAATTGGATTTTGATACTAGATGTGGTACATAAATATATACTGATGTGCGGGATCTGCTGATAAGTAGGAGACTGGCTTCAGATGAGATTGATCTACGAATCAGAAATGGGACAACAGTCGCTATTTAACCGTAGAAACCTAAGTTTAGGAACTACCCTTCGAGGTGTACCTAAATTAGGAAACTGTTATAATGTACCTAGTTTGACTAGAAACATTATCTCTATATCAGAGTTTAACCCGTTATGGGTATACCTTTATATTTTAGAACACTAAAAGTGTTTTATTTTATAAAGATGATATTGATAATAAACATTAGATGTGAATAAAAGTATTTATATTTTGAATATAAATGAATCTCAACGTATAACATGACAAAAAATAGCTCAAACTGAATTAATCAGTTGAGACTTATTTGTGGCATTGTTGTCTGGGATACATTAACAAAGACTCGTATATCTACACTTCGAAGAGTGGATACTATGACGGATTTGATTCTAATCAAATGATGTCCTGAATCTAGTTTATTAGGCAAAATGCCTATAATACTTTTTAATTGGTAAAAGTACAAATGCCACCATCTGTTAGCCCTCGTTCATAGTGACATAAGTGGGCCTATTGTTAGCTAGGCTAGAGGTGGAATTGAATGCTTCTTAACCTTTACGGATGTGGCATCGTGTTATAGTTATGTGTTTATTGTGAAACATAAATCGGAAACTTTTGATAAATTCAAAGAGTTTCGACACGAAGTAGACAGACAGATCGGCTAAAGTATTAAACCGTCACGATTAGACCATGGTGGAAAATACTTAAGTAATAAGTTTCTCGACTACTTGAAAGAGTATAGTATTCTTTCAATGTGGACTCTCCCGGAACACCTCAAATATGACGGTGTGTCCAAACAGAGAAACCAAATTTTGTTAGACATAATAAGGTTAATTATGAGTCCTCTGAGCTACCATTTTCCTTCAAGGGATACGCATTGCACAGTGCAATACTTATTTTGAAAAAGGTTCCATGAAAATCTGTTAGACATACATCATATTAGATATGAACAGGAAAGAAACTGGGTTTTCACATTCCTGAAGATTTGGGAATGCTAGGCATATGTTTGGATGATACCAAACTAGAATCCAAATTGGATAAGTGCTTATTTATAGGTTATCCTAAGGTAACCAAAGTATAGTACTTATACAACTGACAAGAGAAACAATTTAATTATTGCTCGCCATGCGATTTTCCAAGAGAAATACCTATATGCAGTGGTAATTGGGAAGAAAGTAAGACTCGATGAAAATCATAGTAACAGTATTGAAGGCACCGATTCCTTAATGGAACACAAATATTTCATCAATGATGAAACTGTACCACAATCTTCGAATACACAAGAGCCGCGTAAGTCGGAGAGAGTCAGAAAACAACCTGGGAGGTTTGGGTTTCTGATCTCACCTCATGTAGATGTCAATCTTATTGAGGAATACGAACTGACTGTTGGATAATATGACCCATAGCGTCACTATTTGCACAGATCATTGTGTTGTTGTAGCAAATTAACTATGTAATAAGGAAATTGCACTCTCATCGTTTGTGATTAGATCACCATAGATATATAAATGAAGAGAGGTCCCTATGATTAGTTCCTGGATTGAGATGATATGAGACAGTATCAGTCCACGAAGGTTTAATCATTAAATATCCCTAGCCGTAGTATTATCGAGACTGGACATCGATAATGCGGAATAGGCTAGTATTGCACTTGTGCGCGTTGTGAGGGCACAACGGCATAGTTCTCATATATATAAGTATTGGATACTTGTGCAAGTGCGATAGGAGGTCGTGTTTCACCGATGGTACGGGAAACAGCTTCGCTCTGGATAGACCCTTCGGAATCCCATTGGTATTATGACTAGGTGTCTATGGAGGCCGAAATCAAGGTAGGTGTGTATAGTCTTAACCTGAGACTTACATCGCTAATACTTACGACAATCGTAAACTTGGTTTTGGTGGTGGGGGATCTTAACTGGTTCTGTGTTCACCTCTTCTGGGTTTATCAGAGAATCGTAGTGTATTGGATGTGATGTCAAGACGGAAGTGTCACTCCAGTCATATGGAGATGATGTCACGCAGGATACGGTATTAGTGCTCTTAAGTGATGCGCATCCAATCGTGATATTATGACCAGGTCATGAATATCCGATTATAGAGACTAGTTACCAGACATCCGATATGTGTTTCGGACGGGGCAGACACTTATCCAGCCCCAGCCCTAGCACGTGATTATCCGATACTGGGCCGATATGCACAATACATTAGTATACTACGTATCGCTTGATACAGATCTAGATATTCTTTGATGAATATGTCCGGAGAATTGGGTAGACTTGGTGCTTTGCTAGGAGTCGACCTTGTCTCGTAAATCGGTAGAACGTAGTACTTGGTACGTACGTGATTCGGATACTCCGACGACCGTATTTACTGCCAGATTATCCGGGGATCTCATGGGTCGCTTCCCGATAATCCACCGATGACGCACAACTCGCACTCTTGAATAATCTGGGATTATATAGAAGAGAGAGAAAATTAATCTAGGATTAATAACGGAGATATTTTATCCGGATAAAATGTCGTCTAAAGAGAGAGAACGATTAATTTGGAATTAATCGATAATTAATATATTCGATATATTAACGAAATTAGATTTCGACGCGGAATTAAAATTAGATTTTAATTCG
This sequence comes from Zanthoxylum bungeanum, assembly GCA_019454045.1. Lineage (NCBI taxonomy): Eukaryota > Viridiplantae > Streptophyta > Magnoliopsida > Sapindales > Rutaceae > Zanthoxylum > Zanthoxylum bungeanum. Next base: position 9,675 of record SKCR01021606.1, on the reverse strand, counting down.
GGCAAACGAGTTAATTTAGAATTAATTCGTTAGCGACGTAAATAATAATTTCGCCAGGCGCAATTATTTATTTAAATTCGATTGAATTAACGTCGCGACGTAAGCTCGGTATTTCGGAAATATCGAACCCGAACGCGTGAGTGCACGTGGGCCCACTTTCATTGGAAACGTGTGGGGCCCACATGACACATGTCATTTTTGCATTATTTTATTCTAATGCATTGCATGTAGATGTGTACAATGCACTCAATGTTATTGCATGGAAATTGAGTGTTTGACACTCTAGCCATTGCATGTTTTGTGTCATAATTTTATTATTTATTTAATTAATATTATGGCATAAATATAAATTGATTTTTGGTAAATCATTTTAACTTAACACAATTTTAATCTCTCTCAAAATTCTCTCTTCTCTCACGCCTAACAAAGGTTTTGCTCACTGGTTTTGAACCAGTTTGTGGCGTGAATAAGGGAAGCAAGAGTGGTTCTCATGGTGAGAAATCAAGTGCTAGCACACTTACAAGTCTTGCGAAGGTGGTAGGGAGGTTCGACCATGAGGCGGGACCATCCGACGGAGCTAGGAGCTTCGTTTTGAGACACTAAACTGCCAAGTTTTGAGGCAGTGGACTGGTGCAGTGGCGTGAGCAGGGCAGTGCGTTTTGGCCTTGATTCGTCTTCAAATCGACTAACCGATCAATGTGAGTATTCCGCTACCTCCGTTGATGTATTCACGCATTATTTCATGTCTTGATTTGATCTTGGGACCTTAGAATAAACCAACAATGGCATCAAGAGCTAATGTTGCAAGCATGAAAAATTTAGGGCTTAAAATTGGGTAAATGTTTGTTGAGCATGATTTGAATAAATTGCTTGTTTGAGTATGCTTATAACATGTTTAAATTCATTTGGTTGGACTAATTTGATGAAAAATGATTTGGAATTATTTTCCCCAAATATTTATACCATGGCCGAATGTGTGATGAATTTGGGATCTTGGATTTTTTCATTTTAATTCATTGATGAGTTAGAATCGATTAGGTGATGTTAATTTGAATCGAATTGGATTGATTTTGAATTGGACAAAAACCCAAAAATTCTATGTTGGCCGAATGGATATGCCCTAATGTTGTCTTGGTAATTTTGGTTTTGTGACATTGGATGGTATAAAATCAATTGGATGGTGATTTGATGTCGATTGTAGTTCGATTGGATCGAAACCAAATCGGACACAAAATCCCTCCTTGGCCGAGAGCATGAAAGCATGTAATGGGTTTGATTTTTCATTATGTGTGTTTGAATGTAATAATGAATTAAGTATGATTAATTGGACTAATTTAGTGTTTTGGAATGTTGATTTAGTTGATTAATCATATAATGCACTTTGGTAATTAAATTGGAAAATTGGATTTTTGGATTTAATTAATTGGGCCTAATTTTGAAATTAGAATTTAAAGTGTAATTGGGCCTATTGGGCTTGATTTATCAAGTTTGGTTTAGGCCAAGTGGATTGGATCCAATTGGGCCCAAAACCTTAACCATAAAGCCCAATTGCGGCTAATGAACCTTTAATGTTCAATTGGGCCTAATGGGCCAAGATTGATTTATGGGCTTATGGGGTAAATCCCGGATTGGACTTTGGTTATCGGTTTGACCCGTTGACCAAAAGTCCACGCCTTAAGAAATCAATCAAAAGCCCATTGGACTTTAATTGAATTGACGTTGGACGTTAATCGGTCTTTGAGACGCGTTACGATTAGATTTGGAATTTAAATCGTAAAAGGTTTATTAAATAAAAGTGTAATATTTAATTTGGAATTGAATAGTGAATTAGTATTAAATACATGTTAAATTAGATTTAATGATGTAGTTTAATTTAATTCATGAATTCGTACTTTAAGTACTTATTCGCAAAAACGAGTTTGACTCGAACAAAATCAAATCGTTGTTTGAACATTGGATGATCACTTAATTATCAGATTAATTAATTTGATTAGATTGATTGATAGCATGCTTATGTGTGTGAATACGTGGTTGTGTTGAATGAATAATGTATATCGGATGGATATTAGTCGGGTGGGCAATTTTAGAAATTGTTGTAATAAATTCGATTTATTAAATTGGACCTGCGTGTCCAGCCTTATCACCTTCTTTCTCTTTGTATTCTCTTCTCACCTATTCCCCTCTATGTATATGAGGTTTCTTTAGAAGTGTAGTGTAACGGGTAGAAGTAGTACAAGTGCTAGCTTGAGTGAGAAAAGGGAGAGATTTGATCTAGGATCAATGTGTTAAGTATCCATCCGCATATCATTATTATTTTATTTCATACTCGCTTTATTATGTATTTAGAATGCATGTTTAAGGGTGTATGATGATGAGACCTTAACAAAGATAATTAAATTGGTAGCCAATTTGCACGCGAAAATCCCTCAATCTATATTAAGCAAATATCCTTCCATTGAATGATTCTTGTTCAAGATCCGAAGTTGGCATTGGTTTGTTTTTGACCAAAGTCAAGACCTTTGTCAATCAAGGATGTACTTGAATCATGAGAGTTTTGTTGCATATCGGTGTCTTGTCCAAATCGTGATTTTTATTGGCCAAGTCAGATCACTTTTTGTCCAATGACATTGATTACGAAACTTTCCTCGTCAATGGGTCCGGCTTAACTGGAATCATTAGGTTTGTTTTTGGCCAAAGCCAAGGCCTAGATGATTCGGAGGATATGGTTAGGAAAATGTATTGGATACATTGACATTATACATATGTTTCGGACTTGGATGTCCACCTAACCGGATCTAGGAATTGGATGAGATCCAATTGATCTGTGAGATCTACCTAGTTAAATAGCATACAGCTTTTTATTGGCCAAAGTCAGGGTTGTGTGTTATTTAATAGGATCCTAGCCCACTAGGAAACACGGTTTCCCGAGTACTCCACAGAGGTTAGAGACTCGACGAAAAATAGTGGGAGGCAAGTATTGAATTTGCAACATTCGTTCGAATTACTCGCTAAACACGCTCATTTATATTTTCTCGTCACATTAATCAAAAGTATTAGTTGGACTAATATTTTTGTGTTTTTTAAAAAAATATATATAGTTGGACTATATACAAACTCATTCAATATATTGATTTTATAATTGGATTATAGTAATCAATATAATTGAATAAATGATAGTTGATTTTACAATTGGATTATAGTAATCATATTAAGATTATAGTTGATTTTATAATTGGATTATAGTAATCCTATAATTGAATTAAAATGATAGTTGATTTTATAATTGGATTATAGTAATCAATATAATATTATAGTGATTAAATACTTGGATATTGTAATCATTATAATAAATAGTACTTATAAAATTGATTAAAGTTGGACTATTAATCAAGAAAGAATTGAAAGGTTGAATATTTAAAATATATAATCCTTGGATTAAATGTTTAAATGATTTAATTTTCAATTGGGAATTAATAATAGGTTAATTTATTTGATAAAATAACTTATTATTACTAAGCCCATAATTAAGCAAATAGTAGAGCATAAAGTCTTTGGAAGATTTATGTGATGATGACTTTAGTGCTTAATTAATATACTTACAATAAATCTATCTTTAGATTTAAAAGTATTAAAATTGCAATTAATAATTCTTGGAGAATTAATTGACTATTCTAGTGGAGAAAAGTCAAAGTTTGCAATTGGGCATGTAGCACAAGGTGCACATCATTTCGATATTCTAAAACCCAAGGCTTGGCCAAAGGTTTGTGAAATATTGAAAAGGTAATTGACATATCCCATAGTGACTACCATTTGGATATGGAAGGCACGAAGGAATTAAAGATAGGGAGAGGCTCTAACTTTAAAAATATTTGTCAAAGTTATATTTACTACTAGTATTAAAATTGAATTTTAAATACTTAGTGTGGTACATAATACATATATGTATTGACGTTCAGAATCCGCTGTGAGCTGGATACTGGCTTCAAGCCGAGATTTCTCTGCAAATCGGAAAACGGGACGAAAGTCGTTGTTTCGACCGTAGATACCTAAGTTTAGGAACTACCCTTTGGGTATGTACTTAAATTAGGAAATGTTATAATGTAACTAGTTTGACTAGAGACATTATCTCTATATCAGTGTTTAATCCGATGCGGATAAAACCTTTATATTCTAGAACACTAAAGTGTTTCATTATATAAAGTTGATACTGAGATAAATACATTAGATGTAAAAAAAAAATAATTTATATTTTGAATATAAATAAAATCTCAAACATATAAATGACAAATAAATAGCTCAAATTGATTTGATCAATAGAGACTTATTTGTGGCATTGTTGTCTAGGACACAATTAAACAAGACTCGTATATCCACACTTTTGAAGAGTGGATACTAGGACTGATTTGACTATTCAAATAAGGTCTACGAATCTAGTTTATTAGGTTAAATACCTAAAATACTATTTACTTGGTAATAGTAAAAAGGGCCACCGATCTGTTAGCCCTATTCATGGTGAAGTAAGTGGGCCCATATCTAGCTAGGCTAGATGTGAACATGAATATTTCGTGACCTTAACGGATGGGCATCACGTTGTGGTTATGTGTTTCTTTTGAAGAACACAAATACGAAACTTTGAGTTTCGACACGAAGTATACAAACAGATCGGCTGTAGTATTATTCCGCCACGGTAAGACCGTATGGTAAATACTTAAGCAGTAAGTTTCATATGTACATGAAAGAGTACGGTATTCTTTCATATGAGGACTCCTCCCGAGACACGTCAGTTGACGGTGTGTCCGAACTAAAACCGAATTTTGTTGGACATGATTAGGTTTTCACGAGTCGCTCTGAGCTACTATTTCCTTCACAGGATATGTATTAACAGTGCCAAACTTATTTGGAATAAGGTTCCATATAAATCTGTTTGACAGATATCATATAGGATATGAAAGGGAAGAAACGAGGTTTCTCATTCCTGATAATTTGGGTATGCCAGGCATAGCGTTTGGATGATACCAAACTAAAACCCAAATTGGATTAGTGCCAATATAGGTTATCCTAAGGGAAACCTTAAGTATAGTACTTATAAATCCCACATGAGAACAATGTGATTGTTGCTCACCATGCGGTTTTCCTGAGAGGAATACCGATATGCAGTGGTCAGTGGGAGGATAGTGATACTCGATGAAAATCGGAGTAATACTATCAAGCACGAAGTCCTTATGGAACACAAACAGTTCATCTATGATGAATCTGTACCATTAATCTTCAAATACACAAGAAATCGGGTAGATCGGATAGAGTCAGAAAACAACCTAGGGTATGGGTTTCTGATCTCACCTCATTAAGATGTCAATCTTATGGTGGTATATCCACCGACTACGTTTTGAGGAAGTGATACGAGGTATCGACTCCCTGTTATGGCAAAGTGCCATGAGTCCGAAATGGATTCCATGTATAACAACTATTTTGGATACTAGTTGTTGTACCACAAGGCATTGTGCCTATGGTACATTAAACGTCTTCAAGGAAGACATACATGGATGGCAACATACCAACGTACAAAGCTAGGCTTTTGACGGAAAGGTATCGTTATCAACATTGTGTTAATAACGGTTCAACCTTTTACCTGTTGCCATGGTAAATCCATTTTGAAGATGCTTGTTGATAACTGTATATTTCATTTATGAAATATGTCAGTTACAAATCACAATCGCTTTCCTGAAAAGGAAACCTTTTGGAGGATGTTTACAACATCCTGACGATTTTATAACCGACAAACAAGGTTTGCGGGTTATTCGATCCCTGTTTGGATCATGCAAGCATAAGGTTCTTGGAACTGACGTTTTGAAATAATCATAATGGTTTATGATTTGACTCAAAACGAAAATAATTCTTGTGTATATAAGGAGGTTAGTGGGAGAGGGCACTGACAATGAAATTCCCATAAAAGCATTGGTGAAAGCTTGGCTTTCATGGATATTCTTTCATAGAAATTCTCCGTAGAATTCTGGGAGTAACAACCTTTATTCAAGGAATAAAGATCTACTGGGCTAGATTTGGAGTTGTTAACACTTCTGGGAAATTGTACATTTAAAATGTACTTGTATTGGTGTCTCATACGCTTCGAGCATATGGAGTCACAATCGGGTCAATCCAAGTGATAGTCACTGGATTGAAGATTAAGAACATCTGTTAGTATCTGAGAGAACTAAAGATGTTGTTTTTAAACTATGGAGATGGAGAACTTGAAGTGACTGGGATCACACTGCAAGTTTCCAAATATTAAATACTCGGTACTATAAAGTTTGAATAACGGGACAGTGAGCTGGAAATCTTCCAAGCAAGATAACTGTTGCCGAATAAACAACAAATGCGGATTATTGCTGCAGCTGAGGCAGCAATAGAAGTCTTTTGGGTCGAAAATAAATCTAATAAGATTAGATAAAGTTCTGTTAGCAGCTGAGCTAGGCGTCAGCATAGGCTAAGGAATTAAAGGTCTCATCGACGATCCAGATATATACTTCTATATCATCTGATTCGTTCGGATCATACATCGTGGCGATGTGATGATCGTGTAAATCGCGTCAGACGATAATTAAGCAAATCCGCTGACGAAAACCTTTCCTCAGCAATTTGAGCGAATTGTACATAGTTCGGGTGTTAGACACTCGAGTGACTGGCTATGTGCCAAGTGGGAGATTGTTGGATAATATGACCCATAGCGTCACTATTTGCACAGATCATTGTGTTGTTGTAGCAAATTAACTATGTAATAAGGAAATTGCACTCTCATCATTGTGATTAGATCACCATAGATATATAAATGAAGAGAGGTCCCTATGATTAGTTCCTGGATTGAGATGATATGAGACAGTATCAGTCCACGAAGGATTAATCATTAAATATCCCTAGCCGTAGTATTATCGAGACTGGACATCGATAATGCGGAATAGGCTAGTATTGCACTTGTGCGCGTTGTGAGGGCACAACGGCATAGTTCTCATATATATAAGTATTGGATACTTGTGCAAGTGCGATAGGAGGTCGTGTTTCACCGATGGTACGGGAAACAGCTTCGCTCTGGATAGACCCTTCGGAATCCCATTGGTATTATGACTAGGTGTCTATGGGAGGCCGAAATCAAGGTAGGTGTGTATAGTCTTAACCTGAGACTTACATCGCTAATACTTACGACAATCGGTAACTTTGGTTTTGTGGTGGGGGATCTTAACTGGTTCTGTGTTCCACCTCTTCTGGGTTTATCAGGAATCGTAGTGTATTGGATGTGATGTCAAGACGGAAGTGTCACTCCAGTCATAATGGAGATGATGTCACGCAGGATACGGTATTAGTGCTCTTAAAGTGATGCGCATCCAATCGTGATATTATGACCAGGTCATGAATATCCGATTATAGAGACTAGTTACCAGACATCCGATATGTGTTTCGGACGGGGCAGACACTTATCCAGCCCCAGCCCTAGCACGTGATTATCCGATACTGGGCCGATATGCACAATACATTAGTATACTACGCTTGATACAGATCTAGATATTCTTTGATGAATATGTCCGGAGAACTTGGGTAGACTTGGTGCTTTGCTAGGAGTCGACCTTGTCTCGTAAATCGGTAGAACGTAGTACTTGGTACGTACGTGATTCGGATACTCGACGACCGTATTTACTGCCAGATTATCCGGGGATCTCATGGGTCGCTTCCCGATAATCCACCGATGACGCACAACTCGCACTCTTGAATAATCTGGGATAATAGAAGAGAGAGAAAAATTAATCTAGGATTAATAACGGAGATATTTTATCCGGGATAAAATGTCGTCTAAAGAGAGAGAACGATTAATTTGGAATTAATCGATGAATTAATATATTCGATATATTAATGAAATTAGATTTCGACGCGGAATTAAAATTAGATTTTAATTCGGGCAAACGAGTTAATTTAGAATTAATTCGTTAGCGACGTAAATAATAATTTCGCCAGGCGCAATTATTTATTTAAATTCGATTGAATTAACGTCGCGACGTAAGCTCGGTATTTCGGAAATATCGAACCCGAACGCGTGAGTGCACGTGGGCCCACTTTCATTTGGAAACGTGTGGGGCCCACATGACACATGTCATTTTATGCATTATTTATTTCTAATGCATTGCATGTTGATTGTGTACAATGCACTCAATGTTCTTGCATGGAAATTGAGTGTTTGACACTCTAAGCCATTGCATGTTTTGTGTCATAAATTTATTATTATTTAATAAATTATGGCATAAATATAAATTGATTTTGGTAAATCATTTTAACTTAACACAACATATCTCTCTCAAAATTTCTCTCTTCTCTCACGCCAAACAGAAGTTTTGTCACTGGTTTTGAACCAGTTTGGGCGTGATAAGGGAAGCAAGAGTGGTTTCTCATGGTGAGAAATCAAGTGCTAGCACACTTACAAGTCTTGCGAAGGTGGTAGGGAGGTTCGACCATGAGGCGGGACTCATCCGACGAAGCTTGGAGCTTCGTTTTGAGACCCGAAACTGCCAAGACAGTGAGCATGGACTGGTTGCAGTGGCTTGAGCAAGGCAGTGCGTTTTGGCTTGATTCGTCTTCAAATCGACATAACCGATCAATGTGAGTATTCCGCTACCTCCGTTGATGTATTCACGCATTATTTCATGTCTTGATTTGATCTTGGGACCTTAGAATAAACCAACACTGACTACGTATGAGGACGTGATACAAGGTATCAACTCCCTATTCTGGAAAAGTGTCATGCAATCCGAAATGTATTCCATGTTATACAAATCAAGTTTGGACACTGGTTGATGTACCAGAACGCCTTGTGCATATTGGTACCAATATGAGTCTTCAAGGAAGACATACATGGATGAAACATACAAACGTATAAAGCTAGGGTCAAGCGAAAAAGGTATCGTTATCAACATTGTTTCGATTACGACGAAACCTTTTACTCGTTGCCATGATTAAATCCATTGAAATGCTTGTATTGCTGCATGTTTCATTTGATTAAAAATTGGCACGGAACGTCAAACTCCACTTTCCTTAAACAGAAACCTTTTGGAGGATGTTTAAAACATCTGACGATTTTTTCGCTACCAAAACGAGCCCAACAAGGTTGCCAAGTTAATTAAATCTATTTATGATTGAGGAAGCATTGTGTTCTTGGAACTATCGTTTTGGATGAGATTCATAATGGTATATGATTAATTCAAAATGAAAACTGATTCTTGTGTATATAAGAAGTTTGTGGGAGCGTACTGATTACTGATTGTCCTATATAATGCTGATATATCATTTCTTGGGAAATGACATTCCTATAATACAATCGGTGAAAAGCTTAGCTTTCATGAAAAATTCTCCGTAGAATATTGGGAGAGACAACCTTTATTCTAGGAATAAGTATCTACTAGGATAGATCTAAAGTTGTTGCGCACTCTCCAAGAACTCGTACATGAATAAATGTAAGTGACATGGTGTTAATATATTTGGAGCATATGTAGTCATAATCAGGCCAATCCAAGTGATGGTCACTTGATTTGATGTAAGAATCCTTACGTATCTTAGATGAACTAAGGATGCTTCTTATGCATGGAGAAAGAAAACTTGAAGTGACTGGCGTTCACATTGCAAGTTTCCTAACCGACA
>SKCR01021605.1:0-17627 GCA_019454045.1 Zanthoxylum bungeanum | reverse complement strand
TCATCGAAATCTTTGATTGTTGGGGGATAGATTTTATGGGCCCATTTCCACCATCCTTTGGATTTTATTCTTTTAGTTGCAGTCGATTATGTTTCAAAATGGGTCGAGGCAATTCCTTGTCAGAACAATGATCACAGAATTGTGATCAAATTTTTAAAAGAAAACTTGTTGAGTCGATTTGGAATTCCTCGGGCCATAATAAGTGATGGAGGTAAACACTTTTGTAATAGACCTTTTGAATCCTTAATGAAAAAGTATGGAGTCACACACAAAATTTCCACCTCTTATCACCCTCAGACAAATGGACAAGTAGAATTAGCAAATAGGGAAATTAAACAAATTCTAGAAAAAACGGTTAACCCAAATCACAAAGATTGGTCTCTTCGACTAACTGATGCACTCTAGGCATATCGAACAACTTTCAAAACATCCTTGGGTATGTTTCCCTATCGTATAGTTTATGGAAAACATTGTCATTTCCCTATCGTATATTATTTTACCGATTAATTCCAAATTAATCGATCTCTCTCTCTCTCCTAATTAGGCATTTTATCCAAGATAAAGTTTCTCCATAATTAATCCAGATTAATAAAGTTCGAATCAAACATCATAGGTGAATCTTCAGGAAGCGACCCAAGAGATCTCCGGATATGGTGGCAGTAAATACGGTCGTTGGATAATCCAAACACGTACGTACCTCGTACTACGTTTTTTACCGATTTACAAGACAAGGTTGGCTTCTAGCAAAGCGCCATGCCTACCCAATTCTCCAGAAATATTCTTACTGGAATATTAGATCTATATCAAGCGTAGTATACCGTAGTATCGCGTACATCGATCCAGTATCGAACGATCACATGTTAGGCCTGGGGCTGGAAGTGTGTCTGCCCCGTACGAAACATATATCGGACATCAAACAACTAGTCTCTTTAAATCAGACAATCCTAACCTAGTCATATTGTCCTGACGGTTGCAACCTTTTATACAGTACTAGTTCTGCGTCCTGCGTGATCATCAACTCCATATGTCTGAAGTGATACTTCCATCTTGACATCACACCCAGTACACTACGATTCCTGATAAACCCAGAAGTGGTGAACACAGAACCGGTTAAAGTCCCCAACCACCAAAACCAAAGTTTACCGATTGTCGCAAGTACTAGCGATGCAAGTCTCAGGTTAAGACCATATACACTACCCTGATGCGGCCTCCCATAGACACGCAGACATACTACCAATGGGATTCCGCGGGGTCTATCCAGAGCGAAGCTGTTTTCCGTACCATCGGTAAAACACAACCTCCTATCGCACTTGCATAAGTATCCAATACTTAAATATATGAGAACTATGCCGTTGTGCCCTCACAACATGCACAAATGCAATACTAGTCTATTCCGCATTATCGATGTCCGATCTCGATAATACTCCGACATGGATATTTAATGATTAACCTTTTATATTGATACTGTCTCATATCATCTCAATACGGAACTAATCATACGGACTTTTGCCATTAATATATCAAAGTAAATAATTTTACAAAACGGCAAAAGGGCAATTCATTATCACATAGTTAATTTTGTACAATAATACAATATCATTTACAAAACAGTGACGCTATGGGTCATAATGTCTAACAATTTGGAGTTAAAAGCTTTGCCAGAAGGACTGAAATATGCATTTCTAGAAGATAATCAAACTTACCATGTGGTAATTTCTTCTTCTCTCACAAGCGATCATGAAGGTAAACTTTTAAATGTGTTGAAAGAACATAAACTGGCAATTGGATGGACTTTAAAAGACATAAAAGGTATTAATCCATTAATTTGCACACAACAAATACATCTAGAAGATAATGGTAGGAAATATCGTCAACCCCAAAAAAGATTAAACCCTCACATGAAAGAAGTAGTAAAAACTGAGGTCCTTAAACTTCTTGATGCATGCATTATTTATCCTATTTCTGATAGTAAGTGGGTAAGTCCTACACAGGTTGTACCTAAAAAGTCTGGAATAACTGTTGTAAAAAACGATAAAGGGGAATTAATCCCAACTCGCATTTCATCCAGTTGGCGTATGTGAATTGATTATAGAAAATTGAATTACGCAACTAGAAAAGATCATTTCTCTTTGCCATTTCTTTACCAAATTTTAGAAAGAGTAGCTGGACATCCTTATTATTGTTTTCTTGATGGTTACTCGGGTTATTATCAGATTCCCATTGCTTTAGAAGACCAGGAAAAGACCACATTCACATGCCCCTTTGGAACATTTGCATTTAGATTAATGCCCTTTCGACTCCGTAATGCGCCTGCAACATTCCAACGATGCATGTTGAGCATATTTAGTGACATGGTTGAACACTGTTTAGAGGTCTTTATGGATGATATAACTGTCTTTGGAAATTCATTTGATAATTGCTTGACTAATCTGGAACATGTTTTGAAAAGATGTAAAGAAAAATGACTTTTGTTAAATTGGGAAAAATGGCATTTCATTACTGATTCAAGAATTGTTTTAGGACACGTTCTGTCGTCTAAAGGTATTGAGGTTGACAAAGCAAAAATAGAGGTCATTTCTAAATTACCATCACCAAAAATAGTCAGGGACATTTGTTATTTTTAGAACATGCATGATTTTACAGGAGGTTCATTAAAGACTTCAGTACCATATCCAGACCGTTATGTAACCCCCTATTAAAAGATGTAACATTTGAATGGACAGAAGAATGTCAAAAATCATTCCAAAAAATTATCAGTCTTTTGAATTCTGCTCCTATTATGCAATCCCCTGATTGGTCCTTGCCCTTTGAGCTAATGTGTGATGTTAGTGATTATGCAGTTGGTGCATTTCTAGGGTAGAGAAAGGAAGGTAAACCACATGTGATATATTACGCTAGTAGAACATTAAACAGTGCACAAATGAATTACACTACCACAGAAAAAGAACTACTTGCTATAATATTTGCATTGGATAAATTTCGATCATATTTAATCGGTACTTCAATTGTTGTTTACTCTGATCATGCTGCTGTTAGATATTTGATGTCTAAACAGGATGCCAAGCCAAGATTAATACGGTGGATTTTGTTGCTTCAAGAATTCAATATCACAATCAAATATAAAAAGGGGGAAGAGAACGTGGTTGCAGATCACTTATCGAGACTCACAAACGAGTCACTAATCGATACCACTCCTATCAATGACTTTTTCCCCGATGAATTTTTATTTTCGGTAAATGTAATACCTTGGTATGCTAATATTGTCAATTTTCTTACGACAGGAAAGATACCCCCAGACTGGAGCCAACAAGATAAGAGTAAATTTTTGACCGAAGCCAAAAGATTCTACTGGGATGATCCTTATATGTTTAAATGCTGCCCTGATCAGATTTCCAGACGATTCATACCTGACAGTGAGATAAGTGGTGTTATTCAATTCTGTCATTCAGAAGCTTGTGGAGGTCATTTCTCATCTAAGAAAACCGCTGCAAAAATCTTGTAGTGTGGATTTTATTGGCCCACTATTTTTAAAGATACATGCACTTTCTGCAAAACTTGCGAAAATTGTCAAAAGTTGGGATCTATTTCAAAAAGAAACATGATGCCTTTAAATCCCATCCTTGTCATCGAAATCTTTGATTGTTGGGGGATAGATTTTATGGGCCCATTTCCACCATCCTTTGGATTTTTATTCTTTTAGTTGCAGTCGATTATGTTTCAAAATGGGTCGAGGCAATTCCTTGTCAGAACAATGATCACAGAATTGTGATCAAATTTTTAAAAGAAAACTTGTTGAGTCGATTTGGAATTCCTCGGGCCATAATAAGTGATGGAGGTAAACACTTTTGTAATAGACCTTTTGAATCCTTAATGAAAAAGTATGGAGTCACACACAAAATTTCCACCTCTTATCACCCTCAGACAAATGGACAAGTAGAATTAGCAAATAGGGAAATTAAACAAATTCTAGAAAAAACGGTTAACCCAAATCACAAAGATTGGTCTCTTCGACTAACTGATGCACTCTAGGCATATCGAACAACTTTCAAAACATCCTTGGGTATGTTTCCCTATCGTATAGTTTATGGAAAACATTGTCATTTGCATGTAGAACTTGAGCATAAAGCATTTTGGGCTATTAAAACATTTAATTCAAACCTTGAAAATGCTGGTCATGAACGTAAATTGCAACTAAATGAAATTGAAGAGTTAAGGAATGATTCATATGAAAATATGAAAATTCTTAAAGCCAAAACTAAAGCCTTTCATGATAGTCGAATTTCAGGAAAAATATTTGAAGTTGGTCAAAAGGTTTTGCTTTATAATTATCGTCTTCATTTATTTCTTGGAAAGCTAAAATCCAAATGGAGTAGCCCATTTATTGTGAAACACATTTACCCATACGGGGCTATTAACATTGAGAATCATAAGGACGGTGATGTATTAAAGTAAATGAACAGTGTCTGAAACCCTTTTTGGAGTACTCAAAATTCCAAGAAGTTTTTTTTTCCTGTCAGACCCAATATACCTTGATTGATGTAGTTTCTTTCATGTGCTGTTTACTATTTTTGTAATTTCCATTGTTCTTAGTTTTGCAGTGTTCTTGTTCTTTTATTTTATATCACACCCCGGTAAAACAGCAGATAACGGTACTCTGTGACTCAAGTCGGTTATTTCAGTTTCCTAAAAACACTGATACCCTACAAACTAAGGCATGGAAGAAACTCTCGCAACCATCCATAAATATTTTCATGCAATTCTCCTAAATGCTCTGATTAAAATTTATAAAGCCTACACAGAAAGATTGAGAATTCTTATGATTCATGGTATTCCTAATGATATTCGTTGGGGAATCGAAGCAAGGGTTCGTTTGGCAGGTGAGTCACCTGACTCCTTCATTCCTTACATGTATGGTTTAGGGAAAAGCACATATTCTAAAAAACGAAGATCTAAACAAATGGGTGTTTGTTATAAGTGTCCACACTGTAGGTACAACACTCGTTGTTGTTCTTTAGGAATGGTGTCTCATAATCGTGAGGATAAAATACAATTCATTAGGGATGGACTGAGTAAGGAGCCTTTTGATGATATATCATTGAATCTTGAGACGCATCCTAGTGGATATGTTCATCATGAAATTCTCAGATTATGCACACAATTTCATAAAGAAGACATGTTGGAGTTCTACAGTCCCAAAGATCGAATAACAAGCAAGAAATAAGTGCGAATACAATGGAGAAAGTCGCGGAATACTTACATCGATCGGTTGAGCGACGCGGAGGACAACAAAAATCAACTTTCTGCCCTTGTGAGTGCTCGGCAGTGAGCTGCTGTGATGTCCCCAAATTCGGCTTTGTGGATCAACCTCCATGCTCCAAGCTTCGTCATGGTGATTCCAAGCTCATGGGTGGACTTCCCTATCACATTCGCATGTCTCTCGGAGTGCTAGCTCTTGATGATTTTGCCGCAAAATCATCACACTTGCTTCCTTTCACTGTCATGGTTTTCCCAGAAAACAGAACAAGAAAAATGCCCAAATGGGCGTGAAGAAGAGAGAAGTGAGGAAGAGAGGAGTGAGTGTGGTTGTTGGCTATTTTGTGTATCAAATACACAAATCAATTTCCAAAATTAATTAATTTTCTCTTTCAAAAAGTCAATCCTTTAAATGCTTTCTCAACAACCACACACATCACTTCCCATCAATCAGTGAATAGTGACTGGTGTCAATCACTCAAAGTGAAAGGCATCTATCACTTGATTGACAAATGATGTGACGCTAGAAGAGACTAGCGATTCAATGCTCGATTTGACTTGCGTTACGCACTCGAATCCGAAATGCGAATGCGCTCGCAAACAATCTCGGGCTCGGGTTCGCTAATTCCAAATTAACGAATTTTCCGTTGCGACGTAATTAAATCTAATTAATTAAATAATCATTCCTAGCATAATTACTATTCAACATCGCTAACGAATTAATTCTAAATTAACTCGTTCACCCGAAGATTAAAATGTAATTTTAATTCCGCGTCGAAATCCAATTCGTATAATATATCGAATATATTATTTTATCGATTAATTCCAAATTAATCGTTATCTCTCTTAATTGATATTTTATCCCAGATAAAATATCACCGCAATTAATCCCAAATTAATTTTCTTTCTCATCTAATTAATCCCAGATTAATTAAAGTGTAAGTCATACGTCATCGGTGAATCTTCGGGAAGCGACCCATGAGATCCCCGGATATGTTGGCAGTAAATTCGGTCGTCGGACTATCCGAACACGTAAGTACCTAGTACAATGTTTGTACCGATTTACAAGACAAGGTTGGCTTCTAGCAAAGCGCCATGCCTACCCAATTCTCCAGAAATATCCTTACATGAATATAAGGATCTATATCAGGCGTAGTATACGTAGTATTGCGTAATTTGATCCAGTATCAGATGATCACACTGGTACAGTGTCTACCCCGTACGAAGCATATATCGGATTACGAGGAACTAGTCTCTTTATTATCGGATAATCATGACCAAGTCATATTATCCCGATGGTTGCAACCCTTTAGAGAACCAGTTCTGTATCCCTACGCCATCATCATCTCCATATGACTGGAGTGATACTTCCTTCTTGACATCACACCCAACACACTACGATTCTCAATATACCCAGCAGAGGTGTACACAGAACCGGTTAAAGCCCTGGACGACCATAACCAAATTATATTGATTGTCGCAAGTATTAGCGGTGCAAGTCTCAGGTTAAGACCAAATACACCTATCTAGATTTCTGACTTCCATAGACACGTAGTCATACTACCAATGGAATTCCGAGGGGGTCTATCTAAAGCGAAGCTGTTTCCCGTACCATCGGTAAAACACAACCTCCTATTACACTTGCATGAGTATCCTATACCCAAATATATGAGAACTATGCCGTTTGTGCCTTCACAACGCGCACAAGTGTAATACTAGTCTTTTACGTATTTATCGATGTCCAATCTCGATAATACTCTGACTAGCGATATTTAATGATTTATCGTTCCTTGATTGATACTGTCTCATATCATTCTCAATCCAGGAACAAATCATAAGGACCTCCTATCATTTATATATCTAGGTGATCTAATCACAAATGATAAGAGTGCAATCTCATTTGTCACATAGTTAATTTGTACAACAACACCATGATCTGTACAAATAGTGACGCTATGGGTCATAATTGTCCAACAATCTCCCACTTGGCCTATAGCCAGTCACTCGAGTGTCTAACACCCGAACTATGTACGGTTGGCTCAAACTGCTGAGAAGGTTTTCGTTAGCGGATTTACATGATTATCCTCTGATGCGATTTATTCGATCATCACATCGCCATGATGTTTGATCTGAACGAATCAGATGAATATCTAAGTATATATCTGGATCGTTGATGAGACCATTAATTCTTTAGCCTGTGCTGATGCCTAGCTCAGCTGCTAACAGAACTATATCTAATCTAATTAGATTTATTATCGACCCAGAAGGCTTCTATTGCTGCCTCAGCAGCAGCAATAACCTGTATTTGTTGTTTATTCGGTAACAGTATCTTGCTTGGAAGATTTCCAGCTCATTGTTCCGTTATTCAAACTGTATAATACCGTTGTTACGACTTGTAGTCGCTTTATCGGTTTGGAAACTTGCAGTAGTGATCCCAGTCACTTCAAGTTCTCCTTCTCCATAGATTAAGACACCATCCTTATATTTCTAAGATACTAATGGATGTTCTTAACTTTAATCCAGTGACTATCACTAGGATTGGCCTGTTTGTGAATCCATATGCTCAAAGCGTATGAGACACCAGGTCGCGTACATTTTTCAATTTACGAGTCCTCGGAGAGTTTTCTGAAAGCCAAGATTTCACCGATAGATATTATAGGAATATCATTTCCAAGAAATGATGTATATTATCATTATTGTCAGTGCGCTCCCACTAACCTCCTTATATACACACGAATCATTTCGTTTTGAATTAAATCATAAACTATTATGATTACATCAAAATGATAATTCCAAGAATCTTTCTTGCTTCAATCAAAACATGGATCGAATAACCTGCAAACCTTGTTTGCTAGTTTTGGTACGACAAAACCGTCAGGATGTTGTAAACATCCTCTAAAGGTTTATTTTTATGGAAAGCGATTTTCCCGTTCAACTGTCATATTTCATAAATGAAATATGCAGCATCAGCAAGCAATATCCAAATGGATTTACCATGGCAACATGTTAAAAGGTTGAATCGTAATCAACACAATGTTGATAACGATACCTTTCTGCTAAAAGCGTAGCTTTATATGTTGGTATGTTGCCATCCATGTATGTCTTCCTTGAAGACTTATATAGTACCAACATGCACAATGCCTTGCGGTACCTCAACTAGTATCCAAACTTGTTGATTTACATGGAATCCATTTCGGATATCATGTCACTTTGCCATAATAGGGAGTTGATACCTTGTATCACTTCCTTATACGTAGTCAGTTGGTATACCTCAATAAGATCGATATCTTTATGAGGTGAGATCAGAAACCCATACCCCAGGTTGTTTTCTGACTCTCTCCGACATACGCGGTTCTTGTGTATTCGAAGATTACTGGTATAGTTTCATCCTTGATGAACTATATTTGTTCCATTAAGGATCTGTGCCTAGAATAGTATTACTCCGATTTTCATCGAGTTTTACTATCCTCCCACTTTCCACTGCATATCGGTATTCCTCTTAGGAAAACCGCATTGTGAGCAACAATTAAATTGTTCTCTTGTGAGTTTTATAAGTACTATACTTTGGTATCCCTATGATGACCTACAATTAGACACTTATCCAATTTGGGTTTTAGTTTGGTATCATCCAAACATATGCCCAGCATACCGAAATAATCAGGAATGAGAAACCCGGTTTCTTTTCATGTTCATATCTAATATGATATTTGTCAAACAGATTTTTATGGAACCTTATTCTAAATAAGTTCTGCACTGTTTATGCTTATCCGTTGAAGGAAATGGTAGCTCAGAGCGACGAATGAATAACCTTATCATGTCTAACAAAATTTGGTTTATCACTGTTCGGACACACCGTCAAAAAGACGTGTTCCGGGAGGAGTCCTCTTTGAAAGAATACTATACTCTTTCAAGTATATTAGAAACTTATTGCTTAAGTATTTTCCATTACAGTCTAACCGTGATGGTCTAATACTATAGCCGATTTGTTTGTCTATTTCGTGTCGAAACTTTAAAAGTTTCAGATTTGTGTTTCAAAAGAAACACATAACCATAACGCGATGCCACATCCGTAAAGGTCACGAAATATTCATATCCATCTCTAGCCTAGCTAGACATGGGCCCACTTGCTTCACTATGAATTAGGGCTAACATATCGGTGGCACTTGCACTTTTACCAAGTAAATAGTTTTATATACACATTGCCCAATAAACTAGATTCATAGACTTTATTTGAATGGAATCAAATCAGTCCTAGTACCCAATCTTCAAAAGTGTGGATATACGAGTCTTGTTTAATTGTGTCCCTGACAACAATGCCACAATTGAGTTTATTCTGATCAAATCAGTATGAGCTATTTGTTTGTCATGTTTATGTTTGAGATTTATTTATATTCAAAATATAAATGTTGTTATTCACATCTAATGTGTATATCTCAATATCATCTTTATAAAATAAAACACTTTAGTGTTCTAGAATATAAAGGTTCACCCGCAGCTGGTTAAACACTGATATAGAGATAATGTTTCTAGTCAAACTAGTTACATTATAACAGTTTCCAAATTTAGATACTCACCCGAAGGTAGTTCCTAAATTTAGGTATGTACGGTTAAAACAGTGACTTTCGTCCCATTTCCGATTCGCAGATTAATCTCAACTGAAGTCAGTATCCTGCTCATAGCAGATTCTGAACATCAGTATATATTTATGTATCACACTAAGTATTTAAAATCCAATTTCAATACTAGTAGTGAACATATTTATGACAAACATATTTGAAGTCAGAGCCTTGCTCGTCTTCAATTCCTTCATATCTGCTTTGTCCAAACGGCAGTCACGCTTCCGCGATCTCGTTTGCCACAATTTAGGCAGACATTTTGGGATATGTCCTTTGTCTTCCCAGCAGATTATAATGATTTTGCCATTGCCATTTTCAATACTCCAGAAGCTTTTTGGCCAAGCCTTGGCCAACTAGAATATCGAAGTAAGGTGCGCCTTGCGCTATTTGCTCTATTGCAAACTTTGACTTTGTCTCCTTGAGAATAGTCATTAACTCTCCAAGAGTTTAGTATTGCAATTTATACTTCTAAAATCTAAAGATAGATGTATGAAGATCCTTCAATTTCAATATCATACTAATAAGGATCCAATCCTTAGTTCTAATTAATAAATTAAGGAGTCTACTGCGACAAGTTAATGGATTAAGCACTAAAGTTATCATTACATGAATCTTCCAAAGATCGTGCTCTACTAATTGCTCAATTCCGGGCTTAGGCCTAATATGTTATTTTATCAAATAAAGTAACTTATTAGTTTCCAGGACCATCCTGAAATTTAATTCCCATTTGAAAATTAAACCATTTAAATACATTTTCCCAAGGATTATGTTTTAAATGTCAATCTTTCAATTTTATCTTGATTCTAATAGTCAACAACTATTTAATCAACGATTTTCGGTACTATTTATTATGATTATTATAGTCCAACTAATTAATCAACTATAATTAATTGTTTAATAGTCCAACTGTTTAATTTTAAAACAACGATTAAATATTAGTCCAACTAATAATTAATTTAATTGACGAATTATATTTGATTGAGCGCGTGTGGCAAGTAATTAAACGAATATTGCAAATTCAATTTTTGCCTCACACTATTTTTCGGTGAGCCTCTAACCCTCTGTCGAGTACTCGGGAAACCGTGTTTCCTAGCGGGCTAGGATCCCGTTAAGTATCACACAATCTTGACTTTGGCCAACAAATTGTATTATAATTAACTAGGTAGATCTCTAAGATCAATTGGATCCAATCCAATTCTTAGATCCAGTAGGGGGACATCCAAGTCCGAAACATATATCTCATATATGCCATATATCCAATATATTACCTAACCTTTTTCCTCTGAATCAACTAAGCCTTGGCTTTGGCCACAACAAACTTAGTGATCCCAGTCAAGCGCGACCCATTGACCATGGAAAGCTTCGTAATCAATGTCGATGGACAAGAAATGGTCTTGACTTTGGCCAACAAACCACAACTTGGACAAGACACCAATATGGAACAAAGCTCTCGTGATTCAAACACATCCTCGACGGACAAAGGCCTTTACTTTGGCCAACAAACCAATGCCAATCTTTGATCTTGAGTAAGAATAACTCAATGGAAGGAAAAACGCTTAATATTTGTGAGGGTTTTTCGCGTGCAAATTGGCAACCAATTTATTATCTTTGTTAAGGTCTCATCATCATAGACCCTTAAACATGCATTCTAAATACATAATAAAGCACATATAAATAAAATAATAATGATATGCGGATGGATACTTTACACATTTAACCTAGATCAAATCTCTCCATTTCCTCTCTCCCTCTAGCACAAGTATTACTTCTACTCGTTACACTACACTTTTAAAGAAACCTCATTTACATTGAGGGGAATAGGTGATAAGAGAATACAAAGAATAAATAGGTAATAAGGTTGGACACGCAGGTCCAATTATAAATCAAATTTATTACAACAATTTCTAAAATTGCCCCACCCATCTAATATCCATCCGATATACATTATTCATGCATCGCAACCATGTATTCACATAAGCATGTTATCAATCAATCTAATCAAATTAATTGATATGATAATTAGTGACCATCCAATGCTCAAACAACGATTTAATTTTGCGCGAGTCAAACTCGTTTTGCGAATAAGTACTCAAAGTACGAATTCTCGAATTAAATTAAATTACAAAATTAAATCCAATTCAATTGTATTTAAACTAATTCACCAGTTAATTCCAAATTAAATACTACACTTTAAGAAAAACCTTTTACGATTTAAATTCCAAATTTAATCGTTACGGGTCTCAAAGCCCAATTAACGTCCAACGTCAATTTAATTAAAGTCCAATGGGTTTTTAATTAATTTCTTAAGGCGTGGACTTTTGGTCAACTCGGGTCAAACCCAATAACCAAAGCCCAATCCGGGAATTACCCCATAAGCCTTAAAAATCAATTTAGGCCCATTAGGCCCAATTAAACTTTAAAGGTCCATTAGTCGCATTTGGGCTTTATGGAAGCGGTTTTGGGCCCAATTGGATCCAACCAATTTAGCCTAAACCCAACTTAGTACAACCAAGCCCAATAAGCCTAATAACAACATTCAAGCCCAATTTTAACAAAATAGGCCCAAATAATTAAATTACCAAATTCCAAATTCCCAATTTAATTACACAAAGTGTATAACATAATTAATTACCCAATTAACATTTCCAAAACATCAATTAGCCTAATTAATCATGTTCAATTACATTAATTAGTGTCCAACACATTTTGATCAAAAAATCAAACCCATACATGTTTTATAACTCTCGGCTAAAAGGGATTTTTGTGTCAAATTCAAATTCAATCCAATTAAATTCAATTCAACATTAAATCAATATCCCCAAAATGATTCTAACTCATCCAATGAATCTAAAAATCAAAAATCACCAGAGAATTAGGCTATATCATTCTCGGCCAAGCTAAGTTATTTGGCAAATTTGTTCCAAACAACATTTGATCAAATTGATCCAATCAATCTTCAATTAAAACACATTTAAGCATACTAATTCATCCAATTTCATTAAATCATGCTCAAATTCATTTTACCCAAATTTTAAGCCCTAATCAAATTTCATGCTTTTCAATCGCTCTGATACAATTGTAGGAGTTCTACGGTCCCGAGGATCGAATAACAAGAAAGAAATTAGTGCGAATACAAATGAAGAAGTTGCAGAATACTTACATCGATCAGTTGAGCGACGCGGAGGAACAAAAAATAAACTTTCTGCCCTTGTGAGTGCTCAGTAGTGAGCTGCTGTGATGTCCCCAAATTCGACTTTGTGGATCAACCTCCAAGCTCCAAGCTTCGTCATGGTGATTCCAAGCTCATGGGTGGACTTCCCTATCACCTTCGCATGTCTCTCGGAGTGCTAGCTCTTGATGATTTTGCCACAAAATCATCACACTTGCTTCCTTTCACTGTCACGGTTTTCCCAGAAAATAGAAACAAGAAAATGCCCAAATGGGCGTGAAGAAGAGAGAAGTGAGGAAGAGAGGAATGAGTGTGGTTGTTGGCTATTTTTTTGTATCAATACCAACAAATCAATTTCAAAATTAATAATTAATTTTCTTTTCTCTTTCCAAAAGTCAAGCCTTTAAATGCTTTCTATCAACCACACACATCACTTCCCATCATCAGTGAATAGTGACTGGCGTCAATCACTCAAAGTGAAAGACATCTATTACTTGATTGACAAATGATGTGACGCTAGAAGCGACTAGCGATTTAACACTTGATTTGACTTACGTGTCGCACTCGAATTCGAAATGCGAATGCGCTCGCAAACAATCTCGGGCTCGAGTTCGCTAATTCCAAATTAACGAATTTTCCGTTGCGAAGTAATTAAATCTAATTTAATTAAATAATCATGCCTAGCATAATTACTATTCACGTCGCTAACGAATTAATTCTAAATTAACTCGTTCGCCCAAATTAAAATCTAATTTTAATTCCGCGTCGAAATCCAATTTCGTATAATATATCGAATATATTATTTCATCGATTAATTCCAAATTAATCGTTATCTCTCTTTAATTGATATTTTATCCAAGATAAAATATCCGCATTAATCCCAGATTAATTTTCTCTCTCATCTAGTTAATCCCAGATTAATTAAAGTGCGAGTCATACATCATCGGTGAATCTTCGGGAAGCGACCCATGAGATCCTCATATATTTTGGTAGTTAAATTCGGTCGTCGGACAATCCGAACACGTAAGTACGTAGTACTAGTGTTTGTACCGATTTACAAGACAAGGTTGGCTTCTAGCAAAGCGCCATGCCTACCCAATTCTCCAGAAATATCCTTACATGAATATAAGGATCTATATCAGGCGTAGTATACGTAGTATTGCGTAATTCGGTCCAGTATCAGATGATCACACTGGTACAGTGTCTGCCCCGTACGAAGCATATACCGGATTACGAGCAACTAGTCTCTTTATTATCGGATAATCATGACCAAGTCATATTATCCCGATGGTTGCAACCCTTTAGAGAACCAGTTTTGTATCCCTACGCGATCATCATCTCCATATGACTGGAGTGATACTTCCATCTTGACATCACACCAAACACACTACGATTCTCAATATACCCAGCAGAGGCGTACACATAACCGGTTAAAGCCCTGGACGACCACAACCAAAGATATGTGTCGCAAGTATTAGCGGTGCAAGTCTCAAGTTAAGACCAAATACATCTACCCTGATTTCAGACTTCCATAGACACATAGTCATACTACCAATGGAATTCCGATGGGGTCTATCCAGAGCGAAGCTATTTCCGTACCATCGGTAAAACACAACTTCCTATTACACTTGCATGAGTATCCTATACCCAAATATATGAGAACTATGCTGTTGTGCCCTCACAACGCGCACAAGTGTAATACTAGTCTTTTACGTATTTATCGATGTCCAATCTCGATAATACTCTGACTAGGGATATTTAATGATTTATCCTTCTTGGATTGATACTGTCTCATATCATTCTTAATCCAGGAACAAATCATAAGGACCTTCTATCATTTATATATCTAGGTGATCTAATCACAAATGATAAGAGTGCAATCTCCTTTGTCACATAGTTAATTTGTATAACAACACCATGATCTGTACAAATAGTGATGCTATGGGTTATAAATGTCCAACAAGACAACCATACAGTCTCGGGAATATGACTTTAAAAGACTCCGTTTGCTAATTTATAAGAAAATTATATGGGAAGCCTATCCCCGACCCATAGAGGGCATTCAAGCCGTTACTGGACGTAAAACTGGGGGAAGATGTGAGCCATAATCACAACTACCAGTTGATATTATTGCATTGATTTTATTTACATTAAATTACTGTTATCCTTTACTTTTTGCCGACAATATCTATCATTTTTTGTTCACGGTCTATTTTCTGATAGTTGTCATTTTGCAGATATTAGGGCATTTCTCACTCACCCTTTTCAGGATCTATAAATTCAGCTCGTCATTTCCATTTCCTCAACACATCTAGCTAAGAGAGGTAGCACAAATGGAGACAACTTCAAAACGACGATTCACTAATATCTGTGTATTTTGTGGAACTAGCTCCGGAACTAAACAAGAATTTGTTGAGGGAGCACGAGAATTGGGTAGAGTTATGGAAAACAGAAATATGCACTTAGTATATGGCGGTGGCAATCTTGGATTGATGGGGTGTATTTCAAAAGATGTACATGTTGGACAATTATGACCCATAACGTCACTATTTGTACAGATCATTGTGTTGTTTTACAAATTAACTATGTGACAAAGAAGATTGCACTCTATCATTTGTGATTAGATCACCTAGATATATAAATGATAGGAGGTCCCTGTGATTTTTTCCTGGATTGAGAATGATATGAGACAGTATCAATCACGAAGGATAAATCATTAAACATCCATTGTCAGAGCATTATCGAGATTGGACATCGATGAATGCGTAAAAGACTAGTATTACACTTGTGCGCGTTTGTGAGGGCACAATGGCATAGTTCTCATATTTGGGCATAGGATACTCATGCAAGTGTAATAGGAGGTTGTGTTTCACCGATGGTACGGGAAACAGCTTCGCTCTGGATAGACCCCCTCGGAATTCCATTGGTAGTATGACTATGTTGTTGGACAAAATGACCATAGCGTCACTATTTGCACAGATCATTGTGTTTTGTTGTAGCAAATTAACTATGTGACAAGGAAATTGCACTCTATCATTTGTGATTAGATCACCATAGATATATATAAATGAAGAGAGGTCCCTATGATTAGTTCCTGGACTGAGAATGATATGAGACAGTATCAGTCCAAGAAGGATTAATCATTAATATCCCTAGCCGGAGTATTATCGAGACTGGACATCGATAATGCGGAATAGGCTAGTATTGCACTTGTGCACGTTGTGAGGGCACAACGGCATAGTTCTCATATATATAAGTGTTGGAGACTTATGCAAGTGCGATAGGAGGTCGTGTTTCACCGATGGTACGGGAAACAGCTTCGCTCTGGATAGAACCTTCGGAATCCCATTGGTATTATGACTATGTGTCTATGGGAGGCCGAAATCAAGGTAGGTGTGTATAGTCTTAACCTGAGACTTACATCGCTAATACTTACGATAATCGATAGACTTTGGTCTTGGTAATACAGGCTTTAACCGGTTCTGCGTACGCCACTTCTGGGTTTATCAGAGAGTCGTAGTGTATTGGATGTGATGTCAAGACGGAAGTATCACTCCAGTCATAGGGAGATGATGTCACGCAGGATACGGTATTAGTGCTCTTAAGTGCTGCGCGGCCATCGGGATATTATGACAAGGTCATGTATATCCGATTATAGAGAACTAGTTACCAGACATCCGACATGTGCTTCGTACGGGGCAGACACTTATCCAGCCCTAGGCCTAGCACGTGACTATCCGATACTGGGCCGATATACACAATACAATGGTATACTACGCTTGATACAGATCTTAATATTCTTATAAGAATATTACCGGAGAATTAGGTAGACTTGGTGCTTTGCTAGAAGCCAACATTGTCTTGTAAATCGGTAGAGCGTAGTACTTGGTACTCACGTGTTCGGATAGTTCGATGACCGATTTGACTGCCAACATATCCGGGGATCTCATGGGTCGCTTCCCAAATATTCACCGATGACGTATGACTCGCACTTATATTAATCTGGGATTAATATGATGAGAGAGAGAATTAATCTGGGATTAATTTCGGAGACACTTTATCTAGGATAAAATATCAATGAAGAGAGAGAAACATTGATTTGGAATTAATCGAGGAATTAATATTTTGATATATTAAACGAAATTAGATTTCGATGCGGAATTAAAATTAGATTTTAATTCGGCATGAGCGAATTAATTTAGAATTAATTCGTTAGCTGACGTGAATAGTGATTTCGCTAGGCGTAATTATTTAGTTCTCGTCGCGACGGAAATTCGTTAATTCGGAATTAGCGAAATTGAGCCCGAAAGTGTTTGCGGACACATTCGTATTTTGAAACGAGTAGGATCCGCAAATCACATCGCGAAGTCTCATTACTTGACACGAATAGATGATGGATGTATCTAGTCAATTATGGGATGATACATTGTCTCTATTCTCAATGTAAGTAGGTGAGGCTATTTAATGGATTTTTAAAAAGGTGATGTGTGTGGTTGGATTAAACCCAAATGTGTGTGAAATGAATTTAAATGAAATTTAAATGCATTTGATGCATTAAAGTTTCCACCAAAACCGTATACAACACTGAC